>ONZK01001883.1:130246-141032 GCA_900322385.1 Pharnaceum exiguum | reverse complement strand
TGCAAATGATGACAATAGATAAATTTTGTTTTGAGCATAATTAGTTAATTATTTGATTTTTCGAGTTTCACCCACTTATAACATCCCCAGCGGAGTCGCCACTTGTAGGTACATGGGTCCTAGGAATACTTTCGGGAGAGGAATCACCCTTGTTTCCCTACTAGGCTACTTCCATCTTCGCTTTACCCGTTTCCCTATCCGTTGGGTGTTGGAATGCGGATGCTAATGAACGGAGTCACCACCAACTATTTTTAAATAGGAAAACAATTGTAAAACCTATTTATGATACCTATTCATGCCATTTACCGAAAGGGACAATCACAAGGGACAACCGAAGGGACTTGGCAATGATATAGGGTTTACGCATGGACAGGCTGGTGACTTGATCTTGCAACCAGAGACTTGTTCGGGTTCCGGGGTGAGGTTTCACCTCTACTTTCAAATAATTAACGTTCTTATGCTCAAAACCACTTAAATTTTAGGATTAACAACCTAATAAATTTATCTAATTGTCGATGATATATGCATGTATTAGAGATTTAACCAAGTTGTTAGCATACAAGCTCAATTCCGTTAAACAAGTAATTCAGTTTTATGTTATGGTGTTCACTTTGATTATGTCAAGTTACATGCAATTAATATGGTGATTGACAATAAGTAAAGAAATATGCAAATATGTACAAAGATAAAACTGTTAGTCCTTTAGAGTTCACATCGTGACGGTTTGATTATTACATTGCAAAGTCTTATAAGATACCTTTCACACTAATACACGAGTTAGTAGATTTCAAGAGAGAAATTGGTATAGACACTGCATTATTTAAAGGAAAACAGGAGAAGAAGAGGGGAAGTTTTAGTAAAAGGCCTTCAGATTGCTTTTACCTTATTGGAGTCTATTTAAGACTATTAGAGTATCGTGGCTTGACTTGATGACTTAAGAAAAGGTCTTCTTGGTCTTGTCTTCTTGCTCCTTTGCACTTGATTTGTAGAATGATGCTTGAAGGTTGATTTAAATGTGTGTTTGAAGTGTTGTGTTTGCTTAGAAGTTTGAAGGTTTTGACTAAGAAAGATTAGGGTTATAGAATTTCTATGTAGTGTGGAGTGATTTTGGCATGCTAATGCTAGGGTAATTGTGTGTTCCCAAAAGAAGGTGTAATGAGGGGGTATTTATAGTGGAAGATGGAGGAATTCCGGAATTTATAAGAATATTAGGGTAAATATTGAAAAGATTGTGAGAATCCGGTACGAAAATAGACTTACGCGTGGGAACGGGGCCTGGCGCATACCGCTAGAGCCTGGCGCATGCCGCCGTTCCCGGCGCCCTGCAGGGTGGCCTTGATTTTAGCCGACACATGCTTTTGTTTGGTAGAATGAACGACCTAGTCACCCGCGTGGGTATACAAAAAAGATATTTTCTCCTATTTGGGTCTTAGTAAATATTACGAAACCCTTT
This sequence comes from Pharnaceum exiguum, assembly GCA_900322385.1. Classification (NCBI taxonomy): domain Eukaryota; kingdom Viridiplantae; phylum Streptophyta; class Magnoliopsida; order Caryophyllales; family Molluginaceae; genus Pharnaceum; species Pharnaceum exiguum. Next base: position 139,579 of record ONZK01001883.1, on the reverse strand, counting down.
GAAAAGAAGAAGTTACTTATTCCTCAAGTAATATTTAATTAATAAATATTTTAAGTGAGGAAAAGCTAATGGATTGGCTTGTGTTGTGGGTTAAGGGATTATGGGTTAATTAATTAATAATTAGGTCATTGGGCTAACTCTAATTAATCGGGATAGGCTTCCAATAATGGGCCGTTGGGCCATTCTTTTTTTTAAGTCTTCAAGTCTCGTTGTCACCTCTAATAATATTAAATAAATGCCAATAAATAACTTAATCATCATTAGTATTTTGTATTACTCCTAGTACAAATGCTGTACTTACACACCAATGACCTTGAAAACTTATTATTTACATAATAATGAGCTCACCTACATTCAGTTTTCTTGGTTGCATCACTTGATCGAACAACAAGACCTTCTTGTACACATGAAATCCAAAACTAATGCCTCAAAATCTTTGAGGGGGCGGAAAAAGAGAAGAAAAACGTACTTCAAACTTGGAGATCGATGCGATTCTACCAACAATCACAAAGGGTGTTTTTCCCCCTTTTGACAATTTTGTTACAAACATCATTTCTAAGAATTCCTAAGTTATTAGAACGGCACAGGGAGAGCCTTACGGAAGGTCTCAAGAGATGACAACGGCATTGTCTCAAGCTTACAATCGAGAGCGAGAAATGGAGTATTGTTTTCTCCATTAATGAGAATGGCATGGATGATGCTAAGAAGTGTTATTTCGAGTTCTTCACCATCCACCCACTCGTGTATTTTGGCGGTGATTAGCTTAGGATTAGCAGAGATCAAATCCCATACTGGGTAGTTCTTCCTAGGCATAACATGATCACCGTCTCTTAGCTTCAAAGATGGGCAGTAGTCTCCAATACCATCTCCCAAGTAGATGAATTTCTTGTTTCCTAGCTGAGACAGGAGCCTTTCAATCACTAGACCCTGAAAATAAATTGGAATAAACCGTTAGAAAATCTGTAATTAAATTTGTACTAAACGGTCCAAACGTTTAACCATATTGTACGAACATTCACATGTCACTTTCGACAAAATCCAGATGTAGCATTTGATTTTGTCCATTGTCGGTAATTAAGCAAAAGAACAAAATTATAAATCACCATATTGAAGAACTGGTGGACCACATTATTCCCACAATTTAGGATATACCTTCCTAAGCAAAAACCTCAACACTTAGTAACGATTGTACATGATTTGGCATGCATCTTATAGGACCTATACTCTTCTAGAGTTCCAGTCTTCCAGACAAGTGTTTATCATATGACCGAGACATATAATCAAAAACAACATATATGTACACGAATACATGATTTAACAAATTAAATTAGAATTTAATTCCGTGATGTACCTTGCACATATTCGGTGGGCAGCGAATGCAGCCATGAGGGGTAACATTGAAATCATGGTAAGGCAAGATTCTTAACCTTCCTTCCTCATCAACAAAGCCCGGATTAGTATTAATCTCTGAGAAGCAATCTGTTAATCCCAAATGATCCACAATGGTCGTGATGAAGAACTGATTTGCATCACTCACAATCCTTAAATCACACCTGAATAATAAAACCCAGAAAGACAATTTTAGCATATATTCATATTATCGATCAATGCTATTATAGTATTTAGTATATTCCAAAAACATAAAATTCATTAGAAAACGTTAATTACCCAGCAGCATGGGCGGCTTTGATGGCCGGAACAACCCGAGGATGAATTGGAGCTCTTTTCAGGACTTCTGCCATTTGTTTAATCGTAACTCCTTGTGCATGCATTTCCCTCATCATAGTATCCTATTTTTTGTAAACATATTGGCAAAGTTAGTTTAAAGGGCATGCATGCTAATAAGCTAAAACAAGAACTAAACTGGGAAAACATTACATGGGAACTTATTTACGGCTTTTATTAGAATGACAAAGGTAGCAACAGGCAATTTCGTTTCGACGAAACAATAAAGAAAATAGGAAAAAGAAACATACCATTAGAGTGTTCCATGGCATGGTGGGCAAGAGCTGATTAAAAAGGTCCGTAAACCCCAATTCATCAACAACCCAATTGTCACTATCGCAATCTATGATGGTTTTGTCGAAGTCGAAAACCACCACAATACCTTCCATAACCATTGCTGTAGATAATTGTATGTTTCGTAAGGAAAAAAAAATTGAATGGAGAACTCTGTGATGTAATTGTTGTTATATCTTGGTGTACACTACAATAAGGGGATTGAGGGAGGTATTTATAGGTAGGATATTAACTTTAACGTAATATTTTGATGCCATAGGAATATTAGTAGTACATTCTTGCGCGAATTGGTGGCCAAGTTATTGAAAAACAAGTTCCCATTTTAGTGGTCTAGAAAACACGTTTTGATGTTTATCTGGTGTGTTCTGGTTTAAGGTATGCTACGGTAGGTCTCACCGTTAAAAGCAGGCCGTTTGATGATGCAACAAAAACAAATCTAATAGGAGTATAAAAAGTTAATTAATGTGTGATGAACAGGTGGCAAACATATTTGTAACTGGAGTTAGGATCTAACGGGAGTAGGATGGAATATTCTATTTATCAAGGGCGAATTTTAGGTTGTTTGGGAAAACTTTGTTCTTTTTAATCGCGGGTATCCAAGTTTGAATCGCACTTGTACTAGACGAGCTACGCTAATGCTTATTCGATTTACTAGGGGGAATATTCTGTGTGTTGTCCCTTGGTTATGCTTATGCCTATTCGATTTACAAATGGATTTTGTTTTATTGTTTAGGATGTCTGGATTCTAGTTGTTTGGATTTGTGGCTTTCTTAGTGGCTTTCTTAGCACCAAGTGATGCGTTCGGTATTTTGCTGTTCGTTTTTGACAAGCCATAATTCAACACATGTCCGATATCAATTTCGGGGTTTCTGTGTGTATGTGGGAGACTGGGAGGGGGAGATATTGTGTTGTAATAAGTTTTAGGAGAATATATACTTTGGGATGGGATTCTCCTATGAAAAATACTCTTACTCGTATGAAATAACAATTGGCATAATGACTCATGAGGGTCACTACTCACTAGTAGACTTCTTATACATTGTACTCCGTTATGATTTCACTAGAACAGATTATTAACTAATTAGTCAATTTCAAAGATCAAACGAAGTCCAATTCTTATAAATACTACTACTTCCATCTCATAATATTTTTATACACTTTTTATTTTGAGCGTTCTATAAAAAATTTTACATGCACTACCATTCTAGGAACAATTTTTATAGCTCAGCTCATATATCTTCTCATTTTTTGAAGAACTATCAATCACACAACTTTATTGTCTAAAATTTTATACAAATAGTCAGTGTTTTGAAAATCGGACCGGACCGACCAATCTAACCGATTTAATCGGGAACCAACAGTCTGGCCGATTTTCAAATCCGGTTAAACTGGACCGGTCACAAACCGATCCAGCTTGAACCGTACGGTTCTAAGCGCTTCTTAACAAAAAAAAATCAAAATTTATTTTTTAAACATTTTGGTTTAGTCCTGTTTTTAGCATCGATTGAACAAGTGAACAGTTTTAGAGACCGGTTTGATGACTAAATTGCTTTGCTTAAAACCTTGTGTTGTTCCTCACGAGCAATACAAGAGAATCAAAACGTATTTTTACTATATCTAAATCACCTATTGATAACAAGATAATATAAAACGGGTTTTCCAATTGTTTTCCTAATAGTATGTATATATATGCGTGCTTAAATAAAATTGGTGGCGGCTCTTGTTCAATAGCACTCGCATTCAACTACCCAGCGGGTAGGTCCATGGGTTTACCTAGTCTAAATGGATTCATTTCCCTTAGATCGGGGCCCTTGTGCCTACACTAAGCGCCACAGGTTGCCTCGATTCTTGTCGAAACGTTCTGAAATTTCTTTCCTCCCAGATTGTGTAACAGATACGGGTAAACACAACTCTACCAAGCTTCTTTTTTCAATGTTTACCTCTGTTACAGTTGGTGAACCATCTGCGCATCTGATGCAATTACTTCACTTTAAAATTATTATTAATTCCCTTGTGATCATTGTTAGTCATCATATACTAATTAGTCACTATGTAAATGCTATTAGTTAGTATGCTACTAGTCACAATTTATCACTATTAGTCAATGAAAACGTACAACATTTTACCAAAGACTTGTTGATCTTAGTTTTTTTACGTGTACAATGAATATTAATAGGTTTTTCTTTGAGTGTGACGATAACGGATGTACTTTACGTTGCATCATATTGGAATGTAGAGCTTAACTACTGGAACTAGTCACTAGCTAGTAGTTTGTAATATTATTATTGGAAATGGAAGACTTTTTGCTCATAATAGCCAATTTTCTTGCAAGGTAAAGTGACTACTTCATATATTAAATGTTTGTACAGAAAAAAAATTATAAAATGAGTGTACACATATACGAAGTAATAATCTAAAAAGGTAGTAATTAACTAAAATAGATTACTTTTAAATTTATAAGGGGTTATAAAAAATAAAAAATTGGATCACTAATAATCTTGAAGGATGACTAATAAATAAAAATACATCATGTTTTCATGAAGAACCCATTTCAACTCGTTGCATATATAGCTTTTTCATACAAAATTTTATAATATTCGTATAAAAATTTCACTTTGTATGATAACTCCTACGATATCTGTTATGTATATATTTTAGCAAATGATATGGTACACTTAGGTTTTATTGAACATTGCACACCCTCGTACATTTTCAAAACTACCTAAATGAGCTTTTACTGAGTTACTCATGTGCATTTCTGTAAATGTATTTTTACTAGTCACATATGCATTTTCTTTTATAGATGATCAATGAGGAGAATGAGAGAAGGGAGTACACCATCCAAAATACACCTAGGTATACCATATAAGAATTGATATATTTCTATATTCTTCTTTTTTTTTTCTTTTCATTTTGAGGGAGGAGGATTCTAGTGGAGGGCTGGAGGCAGTAGCTGGCTGGCTGCGGATTAAGCCCACTCTGAAGCGATTAAGCAATAAAATTATACTTCTTGTCGTACAGTAGTGTATGGAGTAATAATAAATAAGACAAAGAGATCCACATATGCAGATAACTTTAGTTAGGAGTGTTGTATAAAATAAGACGATTGAACAAAATCAACTCTTATTGGCAAATTCTAGCGGCACACACGGATTCCAACTCGATCATCAATCACTTAAAGACTTATGAGGCACGGAAGTGAAAGAGAAAAACAAGAGAAGTCGATATATCGGCTGTTTGTATAAATTGATTTGTTGTTGTTGTTGATGAATTTGACATTGTTTGGCAAGTCTAATTCGCTAAGTAGCTATTTAGAGCTGCGAAATGATAGATGTTAAAATAGCTAGTGTTGTAAAAGAATTATGTGAGGCTAACTCTAATGAAGATGAAAACAGTAAAAAGACGAAACAAAACATTTCAACTTACCCTCCCAAGTCATTTGACCTATTGAACATATTTGCTCGACACATGTTACTCATGTTTCCACTCCTCTACTTAAACCTCACAAGTCACAATAAAATGAACTAAGTCTAACTCATTAGAAGTCTACCGAGTTTAATTGAATTTAGGTCAGAGTAGTTTAAGTAAAATTCAATATGAGAATGAGTGAGTTAAACAGTAATTTGCTTCAAATGGGAAAGAGCTATGTAAGGGGTAATTCACATGTGTAAATTGAAATTGTAGATAACCAATTTTATAATTTGTACTCGTATTATATAATACTTCAATTAGCATGTCCACCAACCACAAAAGTGCATGATACACCCTATTTATCAATTCACCTGAACTAATTATTTCGGAGGTTATATTAATTTTTAGAGGTAATAAACAGAGACATTGTATTTCGAACACCCAAAACGCAAAATTTTCATAAACAAGTCATGCTAAACGTGTTGCAAGGAAACTCGGAATCCATGATCATTCCAATAGCACCATGACGTGGCTCCGCGCCGATATGGGATATTTTGGCCCCTTTTTGCTATACAACCGAAACCTTGCTGTTACTCGGTGACGTATAATTGGAAAGCTACGCAAACTTCTAATTCTAATCAGATATCTGACTAGAAACTTATGAAACTAACTAAAATGTTCGATGACATTCTTACGCAAGTACGCTACATTTCTGCACAACCATTACTCAAATAATACAATCTGATTCAACTCCTAGTTGATATCAGAAGACTGTGACATGCAGATGTTCACGGTATTGAGCAACGCTGAATTCCAATAAACAAGCGCTCACAGGTCACATATTCAGTTTGAGCGTTCCAAATTATTGATTCAACAAATGATGACACTCTTTGACAGGATATCAAAGCGGTGCTCATAGAATAGAATAGAATTATAGAAAGAAAGGACAACGTTCGCATGAGCAGGGAAACTGGTGTATTAAGCATATGTACTGTATCAGGAAACCAGAAGTAAAAGAAATCCAGTACACTAGGAAAGAGTAAATACAAGTCTCACCTAAAGAGACGAGGCAGAACGGGAAACGTTCCTAAAAATCCACTGCAGTCTCTTACAAACGGAAGAAAGACAAATACTCTGACCAGGGCACATGTTCTCAATAGAATGAAGGAAAAGAGCTCCAAAAATCCTAAGATTAGGCTTCTTTACACATCTATAGAATCACATCCACCAGAGTGAAACTTAAGTTCCAGTTTGCTTTGAATGTTTTAAGCACAACATAAAGAAGTTACTTTGGAGCAACTCTGGCCTTGTACATGCAAATGTAGGCCATATGCCAATCGCCTGAAAAAACATTAACAGCGAAAAAATAAAAAAAAAATGAACAGTGGTAAAAGTTGAAATAAACTTAGCAAAACATGACAGGATTTAAAAACTAGTCACCAAAAACAAGTTGCCGCTAGGGAAAAAAGTATCCAGATGTCATCTTTGGTAGGTCTATCTATCATCCACATAAGGAAAAGATGGTTAATTTGAAACCTTACCTCCACCAGAAAGCTTCGTAATTTCTTCTTCACGTTGAGGAATAGGATTATCGTCATCATATTCAATCCATTTACCTGAAACAACCACATTTAATAAAGCGACAAAAGAAGTGCACAAGAGCATATTAAACCTGGGAAGTACTATATCAAACAGAGACAGGGGTAGAGATAAGGATCCATCCAGAATAGTACTGACCATTTTCTTGCTTTACCCATGCAACATAATGCCCAGAATCAGCACTTCTTCCTTTGTGGGTCAACACAGAAACTAAATCATAAACACCAGTCAACTGTTCTTCTTTTGCTGGAGTAGCTGAGATGGAAGAAGAAAAATTCTCAAGAGAGTAATACAGTAGAGGAATCATTATACACATTCAAGGCAAACTTAGGACAAAATTCTTGGAAAAGTAGGAAAATCAAAATATACTACTCACAAATTACAAGAATGAGAAGGGGCTTAATGAAAGATGAGTTAGTATATGATGAGACAAATGGATTCGGCCTAATATGTTAAGATCAAAGGAGTTAGTATATGATTCATGACTAATTGACATGCTTAACAATTTTATTGATACAGAAACTCCCGAGAACTGGTGCAATGGTGATATGGCAGTTAATTTAGAGAGAGAACAAGAGAGTGACAATTAGAATCAAAGGTTTAATTTTCCACCCTCTAATACTCATCTAGTAAATACCTTCTTGAGAAGTCCCTGCAGATTCTCCACTTCCATTTGAGGGGCCCTGAAACCATATAGACACTCCACATAACAAATCTATGTACCAGGAAACCTTTGATGAACAAATAAATTTGGAAGGATAGATAAAACAATAAATCGGATATGTGGGTACCTCAGTATCAGTCATCTTGACATCGCTGTCCTTCGAACTAGAACTATTTTCCTTAGGCTTCACGCCAAATTTTATACCTTCTTCTTCTCTTAGTCTCTGAAAGTTTGCCATGAAAACTGTAAGCGCTAAGAATCTCCGTAGAATGTCAAAATAGCAGAATGCAAGAGCATACCCGGCGAGGAACATCTAGCTTCTTTTTTAGCTCATCTGAGCAAAAATCATAAACATCCAACTCCAAAGGATAATCAACTTTCTGCATACAAGGAATAAGAGATTAGAAGTTACTAAAGTAGAACCATAAGATCTTCAGCCACTAAACTTCTGCGCTCTAGAATCATCGCCATACTCTGCAAAAAAGAGGAAAAAAGGATAAATTTTATAATTCAGAATTACCCTTAAAATCTTCGCCTTTTGACTCGATTCCCTCTTCCAGAAAAATCGAACAAATTGAACAGTCAAGTACCTGCATAAGAGAGAGGAATAGAGCGAGAAGCACACAAGAGACAAAACCAATCAATATTCTCCATGAAAATGCAAGAAAATATGTGCATGTGAACCATGTATAAAACAAACAAACAGAAAATGTCATCACTTCCTCATATAGTCATATCCCATTTTAAGCTCTCTTTCCTTTTAGTCTGTCTTTCCCACTTTTGTCACCTCAGTTCCTTTCCGGAAAAAAGAAGCTTGCTGCGTTTCTTGAAATGCACCTCTTCCTCTCCATAATGCCTCCTAGGGTCCTAGCTTTATTTCAATAACTCTTCCTTTTCTTATATTGTATACCTAGGTGTATTTTGATTATTGTACACCCTTCTCTAATTTTCCCTACCCCACATTATAAATTAAAAAATGCATTTGTATCTAACAAAAATGCATTTTGAAAATGCATTTGTGATTCTAAAAAAATTCATTATTATGGTAGTAAAAAAACGCATTGGGGTGTACAATGTTCATTATACATCTAGGTGTACCATATAAATTGCCGTCCTAGTGTCACACAACAGTTCGATACACCTCAAACTTTCTTATTGTCCAAGCCAATAAGAACATGTGATTGGTACAAGTATTCAACTAAACCTAGACACTCTTCTTTACTGAAATAGGTGAACACAAAAATTCACTTTCACAAGCAGATGGAAGCACAGTGATAAAACATAGACAAAGTATGTTTAATTGGAATAACAACTCAGTCACCTTGGCAACACACTGATGCGAGACTCCTTTACGTGATGGGCACTACGACTCAAAGCAGGAGAGTTCTTATCAAATTCAGATTTTAAACCCTGCAGGAGCATCAAGGAACATATCATACAGAAATCAACAACTGACTCTACAATTCAGTAACAGTCTACTCTCGCTAAACTAAAGGCAAGAGAACAAATTAGACATTAAACTGGATTAGATATTGGACTGGGTATAGCAATCAAGGAAACAAAAAATCGTAGGACTAAGAGATACATTTTCAAGTGTTATATTTCTCAAATTTATACAGAAAAAAGATTATTGCGGTACA
>ONZK01001883.1:103469-115965 GCA_900322385.1 Pharnaceum exiguum | reverse complement strand
GGGGGGGGGGGGGGGGGGGAGGGTTAAGTTTAAATTATTAATATTTTTTTGTCTTAGATAACATGGGTATCTAGGCTTTGCCTATCTAATCCCATGGGCCTGAAGTTAATGACCGGTAAAACCTCCAGTAGCCCTATGGAGACTCGAATTCCTTATATTTGTTATTGTGGGGTTGTATGTGTTTGTGGTGGTTGCTTGTATGTGTGCGTTTTTTTTTTGTGTGTGCGTGTGTGTGCGCACGAGTGCTCGCTTCGAATTCCATTATCGTCCCCGTCAACTGATCCCAATCAGTTTTGGTTTTGGCTATGTTGTTGTTGTTGTTGTTGTCTCTAGTGGATGATTGCTGTTTGCTTGCTGGTGGGAATGCTTCCTCTAATGGAGGGATTATCTGTTGTTCATGATGTGTATATGCTTGATTTTTGAAGACACGGATCACTTATTACTTGCTTCCATCATGGGCTGTAGTAAGTGATTGTACATGTCAGTCATTCACTTTGCTTATTTTTGTTTCTAGGGCAATTGTGTTGGACCCATGCAACCCTGCTACGAAGAGTCAAACAAAAGCGCTGGTTGCGGCAGAAGGTAAGCATTGCGCTTTGGCTTGATTCCGTTTTTATACGCTTCAGACTCTGCTTCCTTTCTATAGAAATGCGGGTTCCTTTTACCCAAGTATTTAACTGAGGAATAATTTAAATATGAGGAAATGGTTTGGAAGTGCAGACTTATGATTTGGCTATATTTTGAGTTCCAAGAGCCTGCTCCTATTTCTGTTACCCCTTGCAACTCTATTATGATGTATATTTAGCCGTTTTTGCTTCATTGTTCTACAAGTACTTTTTAATATCATATAATCTCATTGCTTTGTAGCTAGTCCATGGAAGTCCAAGCAAAACCAGTTCAAGAAGAGAAATTTTGAACCCCCTCAAGGTAAAGGAGGGCATATGCTTGTTCTCTCACTTTTCTTCCTAACTTCATATCATTTTCTGTTAGCCAATGTTTGATGTGCTGTCTTTTGCTATTTTAGCTGGTGGCCCTTCTAAGGCTGTTCATAAGTCTGGTTTTCCCACAAAGAGCACTGTGAAAGGAAGGCGTTCCACTTCACCGCAGCCATCTCCTCAAAAGCAATCTGTGGCGTCAGCGTCTCCATCTGTAAGAAGGAATGTCACTGAAAGTCAAGTAATTACAGAAGAAATATCTTCGCTCCAAGCAAGGACTAAGAAAAATGCTACTGCACTTGATTGCACTGCCCCAGCTTCAGGCAGGACACAGGGAGCTGTGGCAGGTCCAGACAATCAAGTAATGAGAAACTTGGGTTTGGAGAATTCACTAATCACTTTGTTAAAGGAGAATCCTAAAGGAATGAGCGTCAAGGTAGATAAGTGTGATAATAATTTTGAACCATTCACGCGCATTTCAACCGTACTGAACTTTGCCTCAAGTTATATTTTTTTTTTTGGGAAGAGTGTTTTAATTGTAGCTAGAACTGGTTTGTTTTGTGGTTTTGGCTTCTGCAGGCCTTGGAGAAAGCTGTTGGTGATCCCTTAAACTCTGCTCGGAAAATTGAGCCAATTCTCCAAAAGGTTAGTGTTGAGTGATTGTAAGTATATCATTTTTTGAGCAATTATCTACAACATACTTCTTATGGGATCTTTTCACCTTAGATTGCAATCTATGAGGCTACTGGAAGGTATATCCTAAAGCCACAGATGGAGTTACAAAGCTCAAAGCCTTTATCCTTAGATGGTGGAAGGTGACCCCATTGTATTCTGTTTTGTTTATTTTATTATTTGTTTTCTTTTTCAATGCTTCAAATTTTTTTGCTGCTATCGTCTGTTGAGCACCTAGCTGCTTCTGATAATTTACTGCTGACAGTTCTCCAGAAGACAACCACCAGCTGCAGAATGCTCCAGAAGATGTCCAGGAACAGGCTCCAGAATTGGGCTTTCCTGGAGACTTATATGGTGAGGATACAAGCGAACAGGCGCCATTTAATGGTAGTTTGGTTGAGAAAATTGATACCTCGCAGCATTTTACAGAACTGTTCGGCGATGATGAACCACCTGACATTAGTGAAGGACATGCGGCAAGCTCTAGTAACAGCGGGAGTGACAGTGATAGTGATAGTCGTAGTAGTGACAGTGATAGTGATAGTCGTAGCAGAAGTAGAAGCCCTGCCAGAGCTGCAAGTGGTAGTGGCAGTGATGGTGAGAAAGATGCTTCTTCCAACAGCAAAGAGGGTTCTGATGTGGATATTGATATTATTGATGATGACGACAAAGAACCCAATCAACTTTTCAATAATGAACACGAGTTATCTACAGCACCGACTTCGTGGAGTTTGCCTGAAGCTCGGCCTGGTCCAGATGGAAATGCTGGCGACCAAGATGGCTATGCCTCCGAGGATATTGACATTGATATTGACATTGACATTGAGAAGGATTTTCTTGCTGATAACGAGGCTGAACTGGCTAGATCGGTTTCTGACAATGCTACGACTACGGAGAAGTCAAAACCTCTTTCACCTTATTGTGATCAATATCAACTGTATAATAATACAGATAGACAAATTGACCGGGAACATGTTGATGATGAATTTAAACATGAACATTCTCTCAGTTCGGTGAAGGCCAAAGGCAAATCCAAAAGGAATTCCAATATGAATCAGGTAGAGGAAAATGCTGGACATGCCAAAAGACGTAAAGCCGGACATATGGCTCAGCCATCCATTTCTGGAAATGCAACAGGGCATCCTTCCAAACCGTCTCCTGATATGAGAAATGAAGATCATGGAAACCGCAACATGCGAATTCAAGGTCAATTCACGCGGGATGATATTGCTAATATAGGCAATAGAAGAGGGCATGGTTCTCATGTCTCCGAAAAATCTATGGGAGAGTCGTTACATTCTAGTCAAATGCCTCCCGTACGTTCTCAAGGTATTGAAGTTGACGATAGATATGTTAAGAATCCTCCAAACAGGGAACGGGACATAAACTATCCAGAAATGAATGTTCATGCACGCGAAAGTATTCTTAAGCAGGGAGATAAGAGCCGCAGGGAAGCACATGATAGGGAGTCAGGTTTGACTGACAAAGCTAGTGGAAGGTTTAAAGATAACCTTTTTGATAAAAAGCATCAGTTTGCATACTCAGAGTTGCAACAAAAAAAGCACAGTGAAGAGGGCAAAAAAGCTCTCATGGTGGAGAACTCCTCGAGACAGGCAAGCATGGGAACTTTGCCAAAGGAAAGTGCGAATAATGCTCTAGACAAGTCTTCTGACAGGAAAGTTCTCCGGAGAGAGCCGTCAGACTTGGAGTTGGGTGAACTTCGCGAGCCTTTGACTGAAGAAACTGATGTATCTAAAAAGCAGTTTAAAAGAGTAGGCTCATTCAAACAATCAGATGTCAAATTAAGTTCCTCAGATGCTCGAATAGATTTAAAGGCCAAACCTGTCAGTAAGTCAATTATGGATTCGGGATTCCCATCCTCTCCGAATACGAGGCCAGGAGTCACCAAGAACTCGGATAATTTGTCTAAGAGAAGGTCACCAGAGCCTTATGCTGAAGAATCCAATCGGCCTTCTCACAGAGCAGTGCAGCTTCAGCAGCAACAATCCAAGGCGCCTCATTCTGAAATCGGTTCCCTTTCAAATAAAGGATCAGAACTTGATTCAGTGAAGGGTGCTTTGCATGAGGTTTCTAATCAAGGGACTAATGTTGAAGGTTATGGAGAAACGCAGAAAAAATCGAACCTGAGCTCACATCTTGATGACTCTGACCTTGGTTCGCGTAAGGTGAAAGGAAACAAATCACGGAAATCTAATTCATCAGCAGATGGTGGCAATAGAAAAAAGGATGTTGAAGATCGAAAAGAGAAGCGAAAAAGAAGTGGATCTTCTTCAGAAGAGGACAATTTGTATTCGAAGTATGAAAAGGAAGAACCAGAGCTTAAAGGGCCTATTAAAAGTTTTTCTCAGTAAGTGTTGTTGCTTCTTTATTGAAGATTTTGAACTTGTTTGTCGCTCCACAGGTTCATTCCGTTCTATGGCGTTGTTGAATAATAAGGTTTATGTTCTGGTTTACCCTTCACCTCTCTGATGCCTCCCTGACTCTGGCAGTTCTCTTTCTTTCTTTAGGTATAAAGAATACATGCAAGAGTACTACGAGAAATATGAAGCTTATTGTTCTCTGAACAAGATCCTGGAAGAATACAGGTACTAGGAGCTCTACCCCAAAACTTATGTTTGGGTTCAACATGATTTTACTTTATGCTAAATAATCTGCCTTTTTTCAGAAATCAATTTCAGAAACTTGGCATGGATCTTGATGGTGCAAAAGGAAGAGATATGGATAAATATTACAGTATCTTGGCCCAACTAAGAGATAGCTACCGCCAGTGTGCTCCGGTATGCATTTTCTTTATTTTCTGGCTTACTGCTCGTCACCTGAAATGGTATGGTTTGCGTGCTTATATTATTCTAGAAACAGTCACGGCCTTCATTGTTTCTTTGATCTGTTTGTATGTGATCTTCTGTTTGTAGCAAGACATTTGGAAGCTGTTAATACATGCTAGGTGATCTAGATTTGTTGGTAGTTAAACCATTACTTTGTGTTATTAGGTATTTTACACGCTTGGATCCAGCTCTTACTATGACAGAATAGCTCTGCATGTCTTTAATGGAATTTAAAACCTAGGAGGATGGTTGTAAACTAAACAAATCGCTTTTGCAGATGATGACCTTAAGCTACCATTCCATAATTAATTATGCATTAGTTGTCATGAAGTCATGACGTATCTGCTTTGGTTTCTGTTGTTATTTCTGTAAATCATTCTCTATTATATATGGAGCAGGGCTGCGTACACCCCTCCCCCCCCTCCGCTTTGGTGACCTTTTTAAGTAGTGGATTAATGGTGATGAGAAAAGTTTGTAACTTGTTTTAATATTTTAAATGGAGTTCTGCTGCTTAATTGGTGCATTCAAATATTGGTAATCTAGTTTCGGAGAATTAAATTTGGGTTGCTCAATTTGTACAAGTCCTTGCACATGCTCTTGTAATTTCATATCCCCCGGACCTTGACAGAGATGGGATTATAGTAGGTGGTGGTGGTTGCTCTTTAATCTTATCCCCTTTCTTCGTTTAAGTTGCTTGCTTCCCAAGAAGCCACAGTTTCATGTGATGACTAGGCCAGTCATCCTTATCCGAACATATGCGGTTGGTTTAGGGCGTGCTTTGTTCAATTTGAATGTTTCAATCTAGTCCAGTCCACTTCATTTTTTTACTTCTAAATTAGAGTAGTTGAGTTGTGGGAAAGCTTGAACGTCTTTAAAAACTTCTGGTACTTATGAGTGAAGTTTCGGGTAGTCATTAGTGCAATGGAGCAATGCATCCAGGGTCAGTCTCGAAACAGCCTATCTGCCTTTTTTTGTTGCTGTTAAACGATAGGGAAAGGCTGCGTTTATCTTGAGCTCCCCAGACCTCCATGGAATGGGGGTTGCTCTGGGTTTGTTGTTGATGCATTAAAGAAGTTGAGTTCAGGTCCAGATTAGTAAGATTTTTAATTTCTTTTAACAAAACTACCCGATGTTTGGCCTTGTAAGATAGTAATTTACTACATCAACATTATTGTTCTTTTTGTTGCAATAAGCTACCTAAAAATTATAGTAGTTGGGTACTTCGTGTGATATGTTTCATTCCTCCAAAGCTCTTCATTCCCGTGGATAAAAATTAAATTCAAAAGTCCCTTTTCTTTCATCTGATATCGTTATCATTTCTCCCGCCCACCCCATTTATTATTCCCTTTTCTGCTTACCCCTATTCACCGCAGTTTCAGTTTGGTTTTCTTATTTTCTTCTTCTCTCCATTCTTAGTCTCCAACTCCTCATCACTGACCCTTCCCGTCAAAATTTGAGCTTGGCCAGAGGAGTCTTTCCTATTAAGTCACTATCTTTTCTTGTTTTCTCGTTTCCAATTTGTTTCTTTTGCGGGAATGGGGCATAAGATACATATACACACAAGAATGCGATTGCGGAATGGAATTCCCGAGTAAAGCCAAACACATGAAACTTAGATCACCTGAGAGGCTCATGACTTTCATTAAGGGTATTTTTTCATGACAGACCCTTTTCTCATTGCAAAGTAACATTATCAAAAAAGCAGATTTCGGTGGACTGTCGCACAATTTTAAAAAAACAGGAGTCAAAAAATGGGTTGAAGTTCTATGTCATACATACTTAGGTTTCAAACAAGATGAGTTATGTGTATGATTTGAAGTTTCTAAATTTCCAATGAAGTAATTGGATAAACCGATAAAGTATCTGTGTAGTCTGTTGACGGGGACATCCTAGCAAACATATACCTTTTGTTATATTTCCTTCTTTTTTTGTCCCAGCAGCATCAGACACCAGCAAAATAGCTCAAAACTCCTCATGGTTAATTTATTATTTTATTATGAAAGATAGACTAGAAGTGGCTAGGTTATGGGCCTGCTATTAATCTTCTAAAGCTCTACACTTCTACCTGATTTTGTCAGTACCTTTCATTTGGATTATTATGTACAGTATTTTACTAGGTCCTCACTGCCTTCTTTCATTTGGTTTCCGCATGCAGCGACATAAACGACTAAAAAAGATATTTGTGGTGCTTCATCAAGAATTGAGGGTAAGAATGTTATAATTATAAATTTTTCTTCACTCATCTACCTATTTTTGCTTTCTCTTGATGTTATTTGTGTGTTTCCTTGGATGTGTTATTCAGCACATTAAGCAGATGATGATGGACTTTGCTGCAGACAACACGAGGGATTGAAACCTAGTGCTGACATTGAAAACTAAACATCTTAATGACAATTTTTGTGGAGTATCCAAACCCTAATGCAGCTGCTGCCTTGTCCTCCAGTATAGATATGAGCATAATCAGGGACGCAAAATTCATGTCTTTACCATAGTTGGACATTGCTGGGTATTCTGCCTATTCATTTGTTGCAGGCATTGAAAAGGGTTTCGAAGGTGGTATTGGCCATTGGGAAAGGCCCATACTTTTGGTCATTGAATAGGAAATGTGTATATATATTTGAGGAAGTAGATGGCCCCTTGTTACAAAAATTACCATGATTCTTTGTTTCGTTCCCTTACTGATTCATTCTGAGGGCAGTTGGTCGCGTCTACCGCTCCAATTTTGTGTTTGATGTAGAATTGATTTCTTTTGACCTCAAATGTATAGTCAAAACTCAAAAGCCATGTTAGTAGTTTTGAAGGTGTAATGTATATACTTTATTAAATCTTAGTATAAAGTAGTAGCATTGCAAAGTGAGTTTAACCTCCAGCAACTGCTAATTTTGGTGGGAATATCTTCTTCTTTTTTTTTCTGAGCCGTGGTTACTGAGAAATGGTTGTAAACTTGCTACTCGTAGTTGTTTCATACCCTATACATAGAATGTAATCATCCGACTTGTCTTAGCAAACCATATCAGAATTATGTCAATTTGGTTTCATGCAAAGTTTTAATGAAACTGACAAAATACTTCTGAAGCCATTTCTATCTTATTACAAAGTTGATCATAATGATCACAACACAAATAATTCAAATCATATCATGTCATTTCCACATTCAAACTTCGAAACCAAAAAAAAATAGAAATTGATTCATATCGGTAGATTGTACTGTTGAAATGACCTACACAATACCTTATGAATATATCTTCGTCAATCTAGTAAAAACCTTTTGAAAACTCTATTTAATCTCATATAACCATAATAACCAAAGTTATGAAGGAACCTGCAAAGCATAATTAAGTATAAGTATCTGCATGACAAAGTAAGACAAAACAAGAAAAAACTTGGATGACCCTTCGATGGCCAACCCACTAGATTTTGTGTCTAAATCTCTCTTAAATTTTATAAGAATATTTTATTAGTTGAGGAGAGAGAAAGGAAATTTATAGTATCAGGTTAGAGACCCACCCGGTCACCCTAGCGATGTCTATCAAAACATACACTAAAGAGACGAGACACCCTAGACACACTATAACCAAGAAAAAAAAAAAGTCGCCTCAAACAAGTTCGTGGCGAGGTGTAACGTACAAGCCTTTACCGTAGAACCCTAGCCTAGAGTATAAACACTACTACAACCTTTTTCTCCGTTTCCATTTCCCCTACTCCACTCTCTCTCCACCCTCACACAACCATGTCCTCCTCTTCTTCTTACACAATCGGCGGCAAAGGAAGCACGTTAACTTCCTCAACAATCTTCACAATCTCCACTTCCCCTTCCCCTCCTCAAATCCTCCTCGACTCCTCTCTCTCTCCCAAATCCCCCAAAAACCCACAAAACCCAATTTCCCTCTCCCCCATCCCTCTCTCTCTCCTCTCTTCCCTCTCTCCCCCCCACTCTCGCGCTTCCCTCCTCACCCTCCTCTCCAAACTCACCTCTTCCCCAACACACATCCGATATGAAGCTCTCTCTCTAATCTGCAAAAAGCTGAATGAGAACGAGTTGGGTGAGGTTTTCATTGAGGGGAAAGAGGAAGAGAGAGAGTGGATTGAGGGGTGTGTGAAGGTGGCGACGGTAGAGGGGGTGTCTGCGTTGTTGGATTATGAGGTGGGATTGATGATACTTGTGGGGGAAGCGGTATCGGCTTTATCGATAGAGGCTGCAAGAAAGAAGGTGCAAGTGAATGTGTTTAATGGGTTGGTCGATTCGGGTGATGGGAAGTGTTTGAAAGACGAGGCGGGGGTAGCGGGGGATGTGAGGGTGTTGTTGAACGGGAGCTCGAATTTGGCGAATGGGGTAGTGGTGGGGGGGAATAGTGATGGGGTGGTTGAGAGGGTTGTGGAGGTGTTTGGGAGTTTGAGGGAGGCGGGGAGAGGGGTGCATGGGAGGGTTAGAGTAAGGGTGAATTTGGGAGCGGGAGGGAGTGGAGGTGGGGGTGGGAGAGGGTGGGAGGGGGTTTTGGTGTCGTTGATGGCGGCGTTGAAGAATGTGGGTGAGGAGAGTTTGAGGAGAGTGGAAGGGAATGTGGAGGGGATTGGGAGCGAGGGGTTGAGAGAGAGGTTTGAAAATTTGGGGAAGTGCCCGAAAAGTGAGAAGTTGAAGGAGGTGTGGAAGACCGGGAGTGAGGCCGCGTTAGAGGAGGATTATGTTAAGTTGGTTTGTTGTGTTGATGAGTTGTTTGAGTTGGTGAGGGTTGTTGTTGGTTTTGAGATGTTAAGCGCCGTTTTGGTGTTGATTGAAGGAGAGGGGGCGGGGGTGGGGGAGAGTGGTGGTGGTAATGGCAATGTGGTGGGGGAGAAGAAGAAGAGTGATAAGAAGAAGAAGAAGGTGTTGGGAAAGGGGACTAATGTGATTCTTCAGGTTATTAGAGATAGGATTGGTTCGTTGAAGAGTTTGGGTGATGATTTTGGTAATTTGGAGAAGGTTGTGGATGATTTTTGTTCGTTTTTGGACCCCAAAGTTCCGGCCTTTGTTGAGTTTGCCGAGAAGGTGAAGGAGATTGTTGAGAGTAATGAAAGTAGACGGCTTCCTAAGCTTCCCAAGGTGATGCGATTCTCTTCTTTGTGGGGTTTTAAAATATGAATCTGTCATTCTAGTAGGCCTAGCGAAATGGTTTTTGATGTATGTTCGTATTTGTTGGACTAATTTGCTAGGGCGAATAACCGAATGCTCAACGCCTATTGTTGATAATTTGATTTTGATCAGATCAATATTCGATGCCTTATTATTCTTATTTGTTACTATGCTTGTACTATTGTGGATTGTGGACTATAGTGCAGCTGCCTGACTCCTTAGTGATAAATATCAGGGTACACGTGATTTTGCCAAAGAACAGATGACAGTGAGGGAAAAAGCATTTTCGATTATTACAGATGTTTTCAAAAGGCATGGTGCAACAGCACTTGATACTCCTGTATTTGAAATGAGAGAGACGCTGATGGGAAAGTATGGAGAGGATTCCAAGCTGATTTACGATTTGGCTGACCAGGTAATTTCTTTACTGTGTGAAAAGGTGGTGGATATGTCTTTTGGAAAATCTTTGTGATTTACTTAGTATCTGGTATGTTCATTAAAATTTCATGTGGTTGTGTGATTTTGGACCTCTTTTCACCTTGAGAGGATTCTTGTTATTGTATGGTAAGACCTCTGGGATCTAGTCCAGAGGTCCCAAGTCAAGTTTTTTTGCTAGAGATTTTCCCGTCCGTTTACTTCAAGGCCCATGTGATTAGTGAGGCAACGTTGGATACCTATTTCAGCTATAACAAATTGTGTATTTGGCTTATACCAGTTTTAAATGGTTGTTCACTTGTTGATAATCAAGTTACATATGCTAATTTGCTATGTTTAGCATGAATATGTTGCATCTCAAACTTGAAATGTGTCTTTCACTAGTCTTCATTATTTTGTTCATGTTTTGCTAAGTTTGAGTTTGCAATGTCATCATTTCTGTCCATCTTGCCTTCTCTATTACACTTTGATTGTACCATGTTCTTTTGTACTTGAAGGCTTGTATCGGGTTATTGGAATATGGGTCACCATTTTCACTTTTATCTTCATAATATTTATTTGGATTGTATAATAGCCGTAGCATAATGAACATATGTTTATTCTCCAGTATCGGTTTGTGAAAGTGTTCCACATTGTGCAGGGTGGAGAGCTTTGCTCACTGAGATATGACTTGACTGTTCCATTTGCTCGGTATGTGGCAATGAATAGTCTTACTTCATTCAAAAGATACCAAATTGCTAAAGTTTACAGAAGGGACAATCCATCAAAAGGAAGATATCGTGAGTTCTATCAATGTGATTTTGACATAGCCGGCCAATTTGAGAAGATGGGGCCTGATTTTGAGGTTGTTAAAATCTTGACGGAGCTCCTTGACGAATTGAACATTGGAGAGTACGAGGTATGTCGATCTCCCGTGTAACTTATCTCAGTGCTCATGTGATATGTCAGTTGATAATTCAATAGTGTTTCATCAGTGTATGTCTCAAACCTTTCCCATGACTTGTACTTGTATATTTCAAAATGACTGTTCACTCAACACAATTTTTTTTTTGTCCGCAGGTAAAACTCAATCACCGTAAGTTGCTGGATGGAATGTTGGATATATGTGGTGTCCCTGCTGAGAAGTTCAGAACCATCTGCTCTAGTGTTGACAAGCTGGACAAGCTATCCTTTGACCAAGTGAAAAAGGAGATGGTGTGTTTTGCTTTTCCTTTCTCTCAGTTAGTTTGCCGTTTAGCGTTTCTCTGACTATTATAAGCATTTATTGATATGTTGTCCTAGTTTGTTGCTGTGGATAAAGAAGCATTTATTGATATGTTGTCGGACTCGTTTGGTTTCCTCACATTCCCATGGGAATGTAGATTTCCTAGGGAAATGGATTATTAAGCTTGTTTGGCTGCACCATTAGCATGTGATTTATTTTCCCATGGGAATAACTTTCCCACAACAATGGTGGAAAGTGATCACCATACCCCCCCTAGAGAATGTTACTTTCCCATGTGTTTTCAATTAATACAACAAACCAAACAAATTTTCAACTTTCTCATCATTTTATCATTCCCATCATTTTCCAAATCCCATTGGAATTACATTCCCATGTTAAACCAAGCGAGTCCTATAGTTTGTTGCTTTGGATAATTACTATCCTTGATGCCTTTATCTTAAGAGAAAGTTTACCCTTGGGCCAATGTGTACTATGTGGTGTGAATGAGTTTTTCTAAGTATTATGCTAATACGCGTTATTTGTGACATTTCTCCTCTCAGCAACCCCTCTGCCCCCCTTTCTCAGGAAAAAATGTGCAAGGCAAAGAGAAGGGTTGGGCGGAGAACCTGCATCATAAGACCAAGCTAGATTCTATATGTGAAGCCATTATATTGATGAATATGTCTTATTTTGTGTCTGCTATGGTTTATTTGTAGTTGTTGACAGCAGTCCATTTGAAAATGCACAGGTAGAAGAGAAGGGTTTGACAGCTGAAACTGCCGATAGGATCGGTACCTTTGTGAAGGAAAGAGGATCTCCATTGGAGCTATTAACAAAGCTCAAACAAGAAGGCAATGAATTTTTAAAGCATGAAGGATCAGCCAATGCACTTAATGAATTGGAGATCTTATTCAAAGCTTTGCAGAGGGCTAAGTGTGTTGACAGAATTGTTTTTGACTTGAGTCTTGCCAGAGGTCTTGATTATTATACTGGAGTGATTTTTGAAGTTGTCTTCAAAGGAACTACACAGGTAAAAGTATTTTCCTCACCATCTGTGTTTTTTCGTTTAGATTTTTGCGTCTGTGTTATATTTTCTCTGTGGTTCATGTATTTCTAGATGGCAGATGTTGCTTCATAAAATGAAGATCGTTATTGGCTTAAATCTCTCCTTAGGTCCTTTGATTTTAGCTGTTTGTGAACCCCCTCCCCCACACAGAGGGAGGGAGGGAAATGTTTGCAACTAATTTCAAGGCCTCCTGAAAGTTGCACCAATCATCCTTGTTTTCTGCAGTTT
>ONZK01001883.1:91656-102968 GCA_900322385.1 Pharnaceum exiguum | reverse complement strand
CCCCCCCCCCCCCCCCCCCCCCTCCCCCCTACAAAAACAAAATTGAGGAAGGAAAACGTCAATGTGCAAGATAGTCAGATCCGTATTGTTTAATTTCCATGTTTCCTGTGCTATCAGGTGGGTTCGATTGCTGCTGGTGGACGGTATGACAATCTTATTGGGATGTTTGGATCCAAACAAGTTCCTGCAATTGGTATGAGTCTGGGAATAGAACGTGTATTTGCAATAATGGAGCAGAATCAAAAAGATCACAATCAGGTGAGATGTGGAGCAAACTTTATCCTTAATTATTTGTGTTTCATGTGCAGCATTATCATGGCACTGAATGCGAAATTTACGTGGACTGGTCTACCAGATTACATGCATGCATCGGTCTTCTCTTCAAATTTTCAAGTGTCTGTTCATGTTACATAAGTCTACTTGTCTCTTCTCAAGTGTGAGTTTATCATAGGAAAGGGTTCTACTGTCTTTGTTATTGATGTCTCTTTTTCTTTTGTATAGTTGTGACTATTCAGCGTCTTTTTCCTTGTGTACTTAGTTTTGCTCTTCATCTTCATTGCTTTACATACCATGGGGAATCCTTGGAAATCCAATTTGATTGCCGTCATTCTCAGTTTCAAGCCCAGTATGCTTGTCAGTATCTTTAGAAGCTTTTTAGATTTCTCAAGAAATGTTAAGTTTTTTAACTTTTAAGAGACGGAAGTCTCAAATCTCAGACGTGCCCCAGGCATTTCTCATAAACTTTATGTACATGTTATTTCTCAGATGATTGCATGTTGGATTCATGACATGGTATTTATATGCCACACCTAGATAGATTCTTTATGTGTTCTGGGTTTCCTTTCTCATGGGAACCAGTAATTTACATAGTTGAGTATGCATGAGTTCAAGGGAGATATGTTTTGGTCTACACTATACCCCAACGCTCGTACCTGACCTTTCTGTCGCGACGGTGCTTCTTTTGCAGGTCATCCGAGCTAATGAAACTCAAGTGTTGGTGGGAGTCATGGGGGATGATTTAACACTGGCTGCTGAGTTGGTTAGTGAATTATGGAGTGCGAAAATCAAAGCGGAATATATCTTGGTGAAGAAGGTTACAAAGATCTTTGAGCGGGCGGAAGGATCGGCCATTCCGTATGCTGTGATGGTGGGTGATAGGGAACTGAATGCGGGTATTGTGAAAGTGAGGGATGTGAAGGCAAAGAAAGAGGATTCAATTCCTAGAGAGAAAATGGTGGAGGAGCTCCAGAGCCGGTTACAAAACTCATGCTGATGACTTCTTTTCTAAACCTTCTTATCTACAAAAAAAACTTCTTTTCTAAACCTGAAGTTGACGTCAAAGATGCCTGTTTTTGTTTGTTAGTCAACCAGATTAATTGTTCGTTTTATGACACGCTTGAAGCGGATTAATGTGGACTGGATTCTAACTTGCATATTTCTACTTGACGGGGATTATTGAGTCTTCGTTTTTTTTTTTTTTTGAATTTGAGAAATGGGAAAGTTGGTCTTGACTGGCCTACAGCATGTAGGCTGTAGCAACTTGTAAATGACATTATAACAGAAATGCCATTTTTTTGTTAGGCGGTTTATTCTCCTTTTTTTTTTTTTGCAAGGGAAAGCCATTTATGCTGTCAAGTATGCGTATTTCTTTCGATTAGAATTTGTGCTAACCTTGACTTTTTTTTATACCACACAAAATGTTGTAAACATGTATTGTGCGTCACTTATTTTTTTTTTCATTTTTCTTTAAAAGAACAATACCGACCCTCTTTCCCATCCCTTCTTGGGTCTATATCTTGGGTGGACTCCCCTCTTCCCCATTCCCTCTCGGGCCGACTCTCGACTCCCTTTTTACCGTCGTATCATACCCTCCCATCCATTTACCGCCCTAACCTCCTATCTGTTACCACAGGACCACATGTTGTCCAATCCGTCGTGACGGATAATAAAATCTGTCATCACAGATATTAAAAATTGTCGTCATGGATATTAAAAATTCTCATTTCCGTTGGGACGTATAATGAGGTCTGTCATCAAAAATAAAACTATGCATGCCTGTATTTTGTGTGCTATGACTAAAAAAATCAAGGTATCACATTCACTTTTTTTCGATAGGTAGGTAAATATGTGTTGCCGCTTTTAGAAATTATGATCAGAGGACCACGGCCACGCGGCAGCACAGAAACTTGGTCTTAATTTCTAAATTAATTGACTTGATAAAAAAGAAATTAATTGTGATCGGTAAGCAACTAAGCATGAGAAAATTTGTCTGAAATCGTTTTATGGATGAGACTGGGCAAGAGGAGTCATTAATGTATAAACTAAGGTCATTATTATGTAGCCAATTGGGCATTATTACCCAGTCTCATATATACGGGTTCATACCATTTTTTTCCACTAAGCATAGACCAAAAAAAATATTCTGAATTCTGAATAATTACAAATAACACACCCGCACAGGCTTATTCCTTGGTGCGACTTGGTCTATCTGGAACTGCATCCTACTCCATGGGACTAAGCCACTAAGGCGAAGGTGGCCAATTCTTTTGAGCTGTCCACTTGGTGCAGTGGACACCTCCAACTTCTGGAATTTGGAAACTCAATTGTGATGCTGGGACTTTGGGTAGTGGAGTTGCGGATGGGGTGCTTTATCCGTGACTATACAAAGGAGAGAAAATAGCAGCCGGAGTTCTTCAGTTCGAGGGTGCATTCGAAGTCGAGATTTAGAAAGCCCATGCATTTCTGTTTGGTTTACAATTGGCCCTGGACAGATGCTACTGAAAGATAATGGCCCAGTCACTTTCTCGAAGATTAAGAAGCGGTTGATGCCGTTGATCCCTCTTTCTTTAGGATTTATCATATAAGACTTCATTTTGATTTCTAGTAATTTTGATTTCATTTCTTTTGCTCATGTTCGTAGAATAGATAATTGTGTTGCTCATAGCTTTGCTAAACTTCAGCCATACCGATTTTGTTGATCGCTTTTAGCTTGAAAATGCACTTGATGAAATTGTGGACCTGTCGTGTATTGATTTTGCTCATTCAGCAGTACTAAATTAAACATGGACTGCTTCCTTCAAACTCACGTATGAGAACACACACACAATATGAAATTGAGCATTATATATAGTACATTTAAGGAAGAATTTAAGGAAGAAGGTATGATAACTTCCACAAACTGGGGTTTGTAGAGTCATTGTAACATAAAGAATTTAGATTACTCATTTACCCAGTAAGACAATCCTTGCCATTAGTATGCAATAATTATAAAAGTTAATTAAATTAATCCAAACAAATGTTATAGTTAGTTTATTATAAATTAAAGAATAAAATAAAATAAATGCTTAAAAAAATATTTTGATCAAAATTATTATTAAAAAAAATTTGTTTTTATAGAAACGAAATAAGAAAACATTTAAAAAATATAAAACAAAATTCCAAAAAAAATATGTGTGATTTAGAAAATTTTACACCATTTTAGATTATTCAATAATTATTTTTTCTATTTCATACTCCGTAATTACTTATACATAATCTATTGATTTTATAGTTTTAGTGGATAAGATTGATTGTTGTGAAAACAAAAGGCCTAGATTACACTTGATGACTCCTATGACTTGACCCTCATTACTTCCAGAAAATGAGAGTCACCATACGTTTAGAGTCGCCATACATTTTTCATACATTTAATTACTTGTCTAAACATGGCATATGAGTGTGTAATATGTGATTTAATTTTTATATTAAACCCATTACATTTACAAACTTCCATTTACTTGTTTTGGATACAAATGTCCAAGCAAGTATAGACTATTTCCTACATTTTTTTAAATCGGTTGAATTTAGGATATTCCCAAGTATTTTTCCTACCTTATATTATCAATAAACTATCGTGGATGACGCCTTCATTCTGAGAAACCAAACAAAAACAAAATCACCAACTCCTTTGAATCTTTGATGTGGCATTAAGATTTAATTGGCGCCAGATCGAAATTCCAAAATATTAACCAAAATATATGAACCGAAGATGACAATAACAAAAGTCGAAAATTGGAAATCATAATTGGATAACAGAAATGAAATGTAAAGAAACAACAGGTTCATGACGAGAAGATATAACACACAAAGTACAAATAACTGTTATAAGTCCCTCGTCAATGCGCGGGATTTTGGAGGCTACATGTGGAAACACAAACAAAACCAAAAGTAGAAACAATTCAAACAAATACTGAAATGTAAATAACTTTGTTTAACAACCAATACGTAGATAATAAAAAACACAGCAGCTGGCTGTCCAACGAAATAAAATGAGCTAGGTTCCTTCAAACCCAATGATGATTTAACAGTCGCAAGTTGGTGAAAGAGCCGGCCCCGGGCCCGGCCCTAACTAATTACGGAAGAGATCGAGAGACTGCTGAACAGTTTCAACCCCACATGATTCAATGTACCGCTCGATCTCAGGAGCACGACATGATGGGCGAACAGTCGTTATGGTGACGCCGATAGAGTTGACAAATAATCGACTGTGAGTTCCGTGGAGTTCGGTGATGGAACTTCCATCAGAGTTAATTGAGAAAGAGAATGATTCAGGTCGTTCACGAGCGGTACTACTTGACAGACCAATAATAGGTTCAAGTCAACCTCGCAGATCGGTCTTGAAGGCCAAAGTGGCTATAGCTTTTTCGTGAGGGCGACTGTTCTTTACACCCGCTTGCAATCCTCTGATACCCACGATATTTTCACCTTTCAGGAACTGCATGCATGCATGACCCCATTTTGTAACATTTCTTAGTATATATATATTTAAAAAATGAAAAAATAAGCTATATATGAAATTAATTGGGTATATCATATATGTACCGATTGTAATGTACTTGAGAGTAAACAATGTTAGATATTATGAGGCTCTTAATTTGGTAACAGGGAATCGATTGTAATGAGATATGACATTTTAATCATTATTAATTAATTTGATTTTTTTGGTGTTTAATTTGATTAATTAATTTTGTGTTAATTTGCTGGTAACTTGTGGTTATGGTTATAGTTAGTTATAAATTAACTAACTATTTGGATAACAATAGTCAATAGGTAGTTATTTAATTTGGTGATAAGGGAGAATGGTTATTATTAAGCATCACCATTGTGGATAAGAATGGCTGAACCATCACCAATCTCCAAACTTAATAAAAAGAGGGCTTGCCATCATTTGCAATGATCTCATCTTCCTCTTCTTCTCCCTTCATTTACATTATATTGTTCATAAGATCAGAATTCGTAAATTGCTACCATTTGAATTCTTTGTTTAGGGCAATCTTAGGTGAATTAGCTTAAACCCATAGCATACTATTTTATAGTGGGGCTAATATTACCTTAAGGACAACGAATATTTCGTGTCCCTAAATTCATTGTTGTTATCCCAATATTTCTCACAAATATTGTCAGGCCCATTGGTTGTTTTCTTAGGTTGTATATATTTTACACCTATATATGTTTAGTCAGAAACATATAATACTCTGCAGAAATATGCATAGGCAGTTGGATAATAGTAATAATAATTATAAGACGTAGTTAATTTTAACTCCAAAAAAGTAAAGAACCTTAATGGTGGCGGTTTTGTGTAGACGTTTTTTGGCCGCACTGCCGAAGGTTTCAGATTTATCTACTCCGGAGCTCAATGTTCGCGTGAAGTTGAGATCGTCTATGACAGCTCCAAAATGCCCGGTTACAGACACGAGGGAACTGAGTTCAATTACCCATGCTTTCGATCCTACGCCACCGATTTCATCCATGCTGATATGTGGACACATCTGTGCCCTTGTGATCGATGCCATTAGTGGCACGAGTATGAGCACTGCTAATGAGTACACTAGCAGCGAATTTGTGGACATTTTTGAAAGCAACATGATTGTAATTCTAGGAGATAATGATGAACAATTATTGAGTATTGTTCCTTTTCCACACATATATATTCTCGCATCCTACAGGGGATTGGATCTATATGTAGACTGCAAGACGGGTATGCAACTCTGTACTCTACAGCAAGCAAGGGAAGGAATAAAATAACACTAATGGCGCGCACGAAGAGATCGATCGAGCATCTCCACATATTATACTTTTTGCTCTGAATTGGTCGAGTCATTATTTGCTTCCACGTACGAGTTTTAAGATATGATCGAATAATACACTTAGCTTGTTGAAAGAGTATACGGGAATTAGGAGGCCGGCCAAATTTTTTTATAGGAAAATTGTACTTGCGCGGGAAAAACCGTTGGAAGCAAAACAGAAAAAGCGCGGGAAAAGTTCGGCTGCAACAAACTTCATTTAATTTCTTTCTGTTTTCTGTTGTATTCAGTTTGTTAGGATTCTGTTAGGATTACAGAGAGAGAGTGCAGTAGATCGTACCCTAGCTACATAGCACTATAAATAAGATTGTAAACACACATTGTATTCATTCGATCATAAAACACGTACAATAATAATAAAAGCTCTCTCTTTCACTCTCATTATTTTTTCGTAATTTCGTATTATATGATTTTAATGATTAACCATTAAAATCAACAAAAATTTCTATACACCATTTTATATGAGACGACGATGACTAAAAAAAGTCACTAATTTTAATTAGTAACTTGTTTTTGATCATTAATTAACTCATAACAAATGTGGTTGCATACTTAAGATGAGTGCATACAAGTTTTTGTTAATTTCTTTTCTGTCCCACCCCAAACAAAAAAAAATCTTTTTGTCACATTATACTTCGTGTGTCATCTTCTATGTCAACCTTTTCCATATGGAAACTCAACAACAATAAATAAAAATCAAATAAGGAAACAATAACAACAACAAATCCAGTATAATCTCATCTTGGATGGGGTACTGAGGGAGTCTGATGTACGCAGGCTTACCTCGATTTGATAGTTACGAAAATGAATAGGTTTGGTATGGTTACTAAAGATATCTCACACTTACAAGTTCTTCTTTTCAAAAAATTAATAAAGGTAGTTGTTGAATTACGGTGAATTTGGTGTGCAAATTACCTTAAATTTAACGAACAACTTTTTTTCTTCTATTTTTCATGTATTGATGATCAGTTTTTAAAATGAAGACAAAACGCAGGATAATGGTTTCAATCTTTATTTGTAGTTTCGAAGATGACGAAGCTTATACTAAGGGCATGTGTATTGGTTGTATTTTAGTGAGTTTAAAAAAGAGTATAACCTTCATATTTGAGTATAATACCTATAAAATGGGACCCATTTTATAAAAGTATAAAGATGAGTTTTAAATCCACATACCCACCCTTATACTCACAATTAACTAAATACATTGGACCCACATATACTTTCTTTCTAAAAAATTCATTTATTCTTAAATATTATATGAGTTTAACTAATAAAGTAGAATGTATTACAGTCTAAACCAAAAAATTATGATGTGTCACTTTTCTCATACTCTAAGAAGTTTAAGGGTTAAACATGCCTTAAAGATGCTAAGCACAACTCTCACCACATATAGAAGTCTCTAAGTCTAATATACACGAGGTGTAAACTTACTTCTTATGTATGTGATAATTAGAGGAAGAAAAAAAGTGAACAAAAGCCATAAATGCCGTGCAGATGAATTATTCTTATAAAAATTCTAATTAGTCATACCAAAATTTTTATTAGTGAAAATACTTATTAGTCATTTAATGTTGACGTGTCCCTCGGTATATATAATTTTACACCGGGTGCACAATAAACGGGTTGGGAAGTCGTTTACGGAAAAAGATTGGGTGACCCTCTGGGTCAACGACCCACTAAATTTATATGCCTACATCTCTCTAAAATCACTATAATATCTTTGTTAGTTTTAGAAAGATAGGGGAGAGTGCTACTATCGGGTTTTTAACCCGATGGGTCACTCTAGCACTCTCCGTCGTTTACTATTTAAGAGTTAGGAAAAAGGATATTGAGAGCTTTGGTGATGATAAGAAGCATGGTCGTAATCTAAAATTGAAAGGGCCGCAACATAAAATTTAGTATGATTAATTAGATATGGCATACTTTCTAATTAATTCACATCTTTGTAGTAGAGCGTTCATGTTATACTATGTTTTGTTTCTATTTTTTTTTTCACTTCATATTTTAACTAACCTTTTAATTCTTCCTTACTTGATACTCAAAGTTCATACTTTTCTATTCACTCTTAAATTTTTTTCTACTTAATGCAACGTAAAAAGGTGATATAATTTTTTTTATGACCTTTATTTTTGTAGAGAAAATTTTGTGTGAACCCGTTTCATATATGAGACTGGGTGAGAGGGGGTTATTAATGTTAACCCGAGGGTTCATTAATGTTTACCTGGGGGGTCACTGATGACTACCCAAGTGGTCATTAATACCCAGAATTATGTCCAACCTATTCAGACCGTACATCCAGCGCAACATCCACATCTCTACAACTGCGAATTTATGTTCTTGAACTTTTTTAGTCAGCCAACATTCGGCTCCATACAGAATCGCAGGTCGAACTGCGGCTTTATAAAACTTCCTTTTAAGTTTAAGCGGGATCTTCTTGTCACACAGGACCCTGAAGCTTATTGTTCGTACTTTATTGTCTGTTGCTGCTGCTCTGAACGTGAAATTATTACATAAAATGAATGTCCATGATGTTATTTTTTTCACGGAAATCTCGATGAGGAGGTCTACATGTGGCCTCTTCCTCATTTTGCCCCATATCGTCCTGGTCTTGTTTGTCGTCTACGTAAATCCTTGTATATATGGTCTTCGTCAGGTACCTTGCAACTGGTTGTTTAAGTTGACTACTGCAGTGAAGCATTGCATTATGGCTCCACTCAGTCTTATGCTTAAGTTGAATATAACACAGGAACACAAAGCAAAATGCAATGGACTTGGATTGGATTTGACGCCCACTTGCCCTGTATATACAAGTGGCTGACATTAGTGAAATTATAGCCTCACAAAATTAGAAGTAAATTATTGAAGCTCTCCTCGATCATTTCCTTACTTATCCCAAACGCGTACGGTGCTAATTCACAGCAGAAAAAACACATATCGAGTCACAAGAAGCAAAACCTCGCCTCTACTACAACTTCAAATTATATTATGAACTTCAGAATAATCATCACTTGTATGGTCTTGCCACTCTTTGCCTTTTTATTCCTAAGATCAGATATTGAGTCGTTATTATTTGCATTTTTCTCATCTTCATCAAACCAAAACTCTATCTCAAACAAATTGCCAAACTCACTCTCGTCAGCCATATTACACTACGCAACAACAAACATAACCCCTCAGCAAACCCTAGCCGAGATATCGGTCACAGAACGAGTCCTACGACGTAAGTCTCCATGCAACTTCCTAGTGTACGGATTGGGCTACGACAGCTTGATGTGGGCAAGCCTTAACTACGGTGGCAGGACGGTGTTCCTTGAGGAGGACGAGAAGTGGGTCCAGAAAGTAGTAGGAGAGTTTCCAACAATAGAGGCCTACCACGTGAACTATGACACCAAGTTAAGTGACTGGGAAGTGTTGCTAGCAGCAGCTCGAAATTCATCCGAATGTCGTAAAGTGGTAGCTCCTATGGAGTCAAAGTGCGTCCTGTCATCTAAGGTTTTGCCCAAAGCTGTTTATAACACAGAGTGGGAGTTAATCATGGTGGATGCGCCGATAGGGAACTTCGACGGGGCACCGGGGCGAATGGCGTCTATTTACACTGCGGGGCTGATGGCGAGGAATAAGGCGAGTGGCGAGACTGATGTGTTTGTGCATGACGTTGATCGTCCCGTGGAGGATGCATACACGAAAGAGTTTCTATGTGAAGGGTATGCGGTGGAACAAGCAGGTATTTTGAGGCATTTTACTGTCCCAAGTCATAGGACTCTCCAAGCTAGTGGAAGGCCATTCTGCCCCCCAGCCTCCTCACAAGTAACTTGAAACGAACATTGTCTTATCTATGTTGATCGGTCAATAAATCGTATGGGTCGCGAGAACTATATGTACTCCCTTGGTTGGGGGCTGCGTCCCCTTAAGCATACCATACCCCTATATGCATTGCACCGTACCGTAGGTTCTTATTATTTTTTGCTTTGTGATCTGAAGT
The DNA here is from genome assembly GCA_900322385.1 of Pharnaceum exiguum. Taxonomy (NCBI): domain Eukaryota; kingdom Viridiplantae; phylum Streptophyta; class Magnoliopsida; order Caryophyllales; family Molluginaceae; genus Pharnaceum; species Pharnaceum exiguum. The sequence continues at coordinate 92,864 of ONZK01001883.1, read as the reverse complement.
CATCTTTAAGATATATCAAAGGCCAAATCGTTAAGAGAGTGTACTGTGCTTGGTATGTATGTAGGGTATAATTTACTATCTCTTCAATTCTGCCGACACAAATCGTCAACATATATCAGTTTTCAATTCAATGATTGGTTTCGTTCAATGGGGCGGCGCTCGGGGTCATGATGTGCCAAACCTTACCCCTATTTAAGAAAATAGAGAAGTTATTTCGAGATTGACCCTAAATACATTGTTGTAATGAAGTATTGACTTTCAACAACTTCACTAAAAAAAGTTACTTCAATGTTTTCTTAGCCATTTTGTTATAATCCATCATTATATAAAGTTGAAATGTGGAGATAATTCTTTCAACTTCATAGGCACTGGACCTATACAAAAACAGTCACAATGTACTATTATAAAGCTCAATATTTCGGACCATGTTACGAGTAAAACATAAATAAATGATAAAAGAAAACAAAAAGCAATTAGGCAAAAACAAGCGGTAGCTCCTATCCGAAATCTTAGTTAGCACAAAACAGGCAATTTACATCGTACACGCGGGTGTATCTAACAGTATAGACCCTGGCCTCCTCTGTATTTACAACACAACCAAACAAACAAAACTTTACTTCCATTATTTTTATTTTTTTTGAGAAAGGATACAATAACTAACAACTAAAACTTAAATAAGAGGAAGTACTTTGCACCTAGCCCTATTGGCAGGGCTGCAAGATTCCCCAACTACACAGCAAGGAGCAAAATGCAAAACACAACTAAAAGACTCGATCTTGGGTTTCTTCCTTGGTGGATCTTCCAAAACCGAACGAAATTCATCCGCTGAAGAAACACTTCTTCTAGGAGTGGGAGCAGCGCATCTTTACACGAACTTGAGAGCATTTTCGCTTCATTCCAGCGGCGGACCTGCAATCAAACACTTTAGGAAAGGGGTTAGGGAACCTTGTTCCCTGAGGAAACTTGCTGATGGTCCATGGGAGCATAGACGCTCACGCCGACGTCTCTTTGGAGTTGTTCCGGGAGAGTGACCATCCATGGTGCCTACAACCGACACTATACTGCTAGAATTCCATTAATATATTACTTTGCAAAGGCTATCAAGATTTCGTCTCAACAAGTGCAATCATAATCCAACATTAACCAATATAACAATGCTTAATATTACGGTGAACTCACTAGTGTTCTCAATCAAGTGACCCAATTTC
>ONZK01001883.1:72743-91228 GCA_900322385.1 Pharnaceum exiguum | reverse complement strand
CCCCCCCCCCCCCCCCCCCCCCCCCTTCTTTATGATACGTCTTCCATTTCCTCATACTTCAACCTCCTCCGTCTCTCACGTTTTTCCGTCACATCCTGGTCCTCTGCTTCATACGTCATACTTACTATACTGCTTCTGCTTCAGGATCTTTTGTATATCCTCCTCCTCCTCAAGACACAATATTGGTTGCAGTCTAGGTCGCCACGATAACTGAAACAATAGGAAACAGCCACCATGTTTCAGAAACAATTACAGGAGCCCAAATTAAAACCAATAAACATCTGTCGATTCTTAAATTAAAGCAAACATAAATCAAGGATGCAAGTTTACCAAATAAATGACACCCATTTTAAAGCCAGTATTGCCTGTTAATTAATTTGTTGTACTGCTTTCCTATTATGTTGAGATACTCCATCATAACATTGATTAGCCCAACAGAGTAACAGTTGCTTGTTACACCAGAAAAGGAATACGAATTGCCACCAAAAAAAAGAAAAGGAATACGAATTTGCAGATCGAATATATGGTGCGGCCTTTCAAGTAGACAATCACCAGGCAAAGTATACAGCTATCAAGTGTAGTCCTGTTAGCACGTTTTCCACACACCAAGAGTTGTTAGCAAAGTATGTATACGTGTATCATCCAACTCACCAAGACATCATCTTACATTAAATTAACATTCATTTGATGCCATGATAATTATTTTAACCATTCCTTTCTGAAAATCTAGATAGTGATACGCCACTGGTAATTGAATTATTCTAAATTAAAGGTGCTTCGATCAGTACTGTCCTTTTTTCTATTAAAAAAGAAAAAAGAATAGATTAGTTTCGTCTATAAAAAGATGATAAGCCACAGAACACCAATAAGGGAAATAAGCTATATATACATTCATAATAACTGGTGAGAAAAGGAGAAAACTATTGCAAGATGAGTGTCAACGTGAAGCAATCAACTATGGTGCGCCCGTTCAAGGAGACCATCCCAAGGCAAAGTATATGGCTATCAAGCCTAGACTTGGTAGGACGTTCTCCATACACTCACTCTAATTTACTATACGTGTATCATCCAACTAACACCAAGACATCATTGTACTTTCTCGAGACCAATCTGTTGAGGAATGCCCTCAGTAGAGTCTTAGTGCCATTTTATCCAGCGGCGGGTAGACTAAGGTGTAACGAGAATGATGGTGGTCGGCTAGAGATCGATTGCAACGACGAAGGAGTCCTATTTGTCGAGGCAGAAACCAGTATCTCGCTTGGTGATCTAGGAGATTTTAAGCCAGATTACTCCGAGCTTAAGAAGTTGCATCCACAATGTGATTACTCCAAGGGACTTTCGTCATTCCCTCTTGTAATGGTTCAATTAACTCGGTTTAGGTGTGGTGGTGTAACCCTTGGGCTTGCCACACACCACCATTTGGGCGATGGGGGTACATTTGTGCATTTCATGAACTCATGGTCAAGGCTAGCTAGGGGACTTGACATCAAAGTTATGCCTATCCATGAGAGAAGGCTATACCTATCACCCAGGGATCCTCCACAGGTCAAATTTCAGCACTTCATTCCAAACCCTGTTGGACTGCCAGGTAAGAAAGCCTACGGCTACATTTGGATACAAATGTCATGCATTTTGCTAAACAGTTTTAAGCAATAAGCACATGTACAAGAATAAATTTGACGAGGTGAAACTACTCGTACCTTTGAACACAGTTAACTAGAAGGACCTCCTTCATCACCAACTTCGCCCTGTACTGTTATTTAGTCGAAAAAGCCTGAACTAAAAAAAATTACAGATCTTTCACCATACACCCCTCACACCCTGAGCGTTGGATTAATTCACTGTATACCCATTAAATTTTAGATCTGATACGAGGAATCCTTAAACTTTTAACTTTTTACACATGAATCCCTAAGCTAACCGAAAGAGGATGACAATAATATTTTTGACATGATCTGTGATTATTAATTTGCTAAAAGATAGGTGCGGGAATTCTGCATGTGTTATTTTGTATTTTTACCCACTCGGCCCCCTTTATTTGACCCTCCTTTCATCTATTTTCCTTACCACATATCTCTTTCACTCTCATTTAAATCTTAATAACATCAATAATAGTACTAAAACTCACATCCTCACACTATTGGCTAAATCCACTTAACTTGTCACTCTTTTCTATGGGAAATTTGGTCATTCAACCTTCTCATTATGCAGCGCCATAACAAAGGGTTTATTGTGAAAAAATTAAAAAGCTCAGGGGTACCCTATTCCAGTTTCAAAATTAATAGGTATTTTGTGAATTAAGCTAACCCTAAGGAGTATACGGAGAAAAATCCGAAAATATTAACATTGTTGCTGTGGTAGCGGCAAGACTGGCAATTGAGACCACCATGATGCATACTACGTTACGTGATCTTTCTTCTTTTTAGCATACCTGCTCACCCACCTCCTTGCTTTCAAAGGTCAACGATTGAAGTTGGAGTGATTTTTGTAATGATAATAGGTAGGAGGAAGGAGGCAGTAGTTGGGGTGGTTAGATTTTGTCAAGTCTAGGGAAGGGTAGATGATGTAATATGATTTGGGCGCTTAAGTTTTGTTTTTTATTTTAATTTTTATTTTTTTCTGTTTGTTATTGGAAAGTACCGATACAAAAAGAGTACTCCGCATGTAAGTAGGGACCTAGCTAGGGTCATGTACTCATGTGTAAGCAGTGGCAGATCCAGAAATACTCATAAGTTGTGTCACTTAGTTAGGCCTATAAGTGGTTTTACTTCCACATTTTATTAAGAAAAATAAAACAATCTTACAAATTATTGAACTAAATTGCGCAAAAAAAATCTCCCAAGTGGTGTCACTTGACACCCTTGCACATGAATACATCTGCCATTGTGTGCATGACACTTGCATTTACTAAAAGGTAAAGTTATATATTCACGTTATTTGGTACAACTTAACCAAATTGACTAAGTTAATAGATAAAAATCCATAAAGTAATTCCTCTCAATTTGATTCTCGTGAATTGACTATAAATAGCAATGGGGGAGGAAGTTGAACTAGTACAAATTAAATGAAATAAACTTACGGGAAATTCAAAGTTTTGTTAGAAGTATTTTGGAGACGGTTTTAATAAAATTTTAACACTGTTAGAAGTAGTTTTAGTTGGAAATCAATAGTAGTTGATGTAAGGAGACTTCCTCAATGGGAGTGTTTTGCTTCCCTTTGGGGACGGTTTTAACAAAATTTTAAAACACTTTTCCAAAAAACAAAAGTAAACTTAAAAAAAGAAACTTAATCACTATAAAGTTAATTCAACTATGAAGTTGAATGAAGAAGCTCAATTTTTTTGACAACTCACTCAAAACTAACGAATGTACCCATGATGATTATTAATGTAGGGAAGATGTTTATGTATATAAGAACTCCAAGATCCCAGCAACAGAAAAAGAAATGCAATAACTAAATGCTGATTCTATTCATGTATATGATAAATAGTGTTTCAAAATCTATGTTGATGATTGATCTTATATATATGAGAAATTTTTTCAAAAGTATCAAGCTTTGTTCCACATTTGTACAAAAGTGTGAAACTTTTTTTTTTCTTGTACAAAAAGGTACCAAAGTGACTTTTCTTTTTGAAAAGGTACATTTTTGGTTTTCAGACATTGTAGGACAATTTGCCCTCACGTGTGTGAGAGGGTGTGCTGGTAGTTAGCTACTTAGCTCATTTCCATCCCTTTTCCCCTCTATTTCATTGATATTCCGTTGTTTTGATTCAAGTTTCAAAGGAACAAATATAAGGATTGTAATGAACTTGTCCAATACCGATTACAACCATAATAACAGTGATCATCACACTGATCACCATCCCACAAAAGAGAACAAACTAATCTATTGAAGTTGGATTATATTCATGGTCTCCAATTCCTACTTTGCCATGTGTGTATGCTTCTGGTTCTCTTCGGTTTCACCACTGCATGTGCTCCTTCCTCCCTTTGTTGCACCAACATAGAATTCTGAGTTGATTGTGTTTGGGATGCATGTGGAGCACTTAAGTCATTAATCTATGTGTGTATTGCTCCACTGTATCACCAGTTTGTGTATGCATCTCATGGGGCAGCCTCCTAAGAGAACAAGGCAAATTCTGTGTTTGTGAGAGTGAGATTGAGAAATAACATACGAGGGTGGGAGAGGGAAACGAAAAATGAGAGAATGAGAGAGGGAAACAAAAGTGAAACTGGAAATGGGGAAAATAGAGGGAAAAAGGGAGGGAAAGAGCTAACTACCGGCCAGCAAGTCTTTGGTATACGGAGTGAATTATAATAATAACAAAGGCACTGATTAATGACATTAAAAGGGTGACTAATGATATGTCTTGTATTGCTTTGAAAAAACAGCACTTCCGGTGTACCTAAAAATTGGAGACTACCAGCACACCCTTTCACACACGTGAGGGCAAAATCATCCTAAAATGTCTGAAAACCAGAAAAGTACATTTTTAAAAAGAAATGTCACTACATTGGTACCTTTGTACAAAAAAAAAGAAGTTTGACACTTTTATACAAAATTGAAACAATGTTTGGTACTTTTATAAAAAAATCTCTATATATAAATATTACAAAGTATATAAGTTTTGATTGTCCCTTGCATTCGCATGGGGTTTAAAACACAGTTATATGTCAAAAGCAAATAGGAAGGTCAAAGTGAAACGGGTTGAAAATATATAATTTGTTATGTAATCCAATTGTGTTTCTAATATCAGGTGATTCTCCACTGCTTGAATACCTGAAGACAATGCCAACAACTGTAGTTCTCTTCAAGCTCTCAAAGGATCAAATTAGCATATTAAAACAGAGAGCGGCATCACAACATAAAAACTACGAACCAACCACCTACGAGGTCTTGGCTGCACACATATGGCGTAGCGTATGCAAGGCACAACAACACAACGACGAACAAGAGATGATTCTATACATGCCTACAAATGTACGACGTCGAAGATGGGGAAAGACATCATTATTGCCACCGGGGTTTTGTGGTAACGGCTTTTTCCTGCCAGCATGCATTATGAAAGCTGGTGACATTGAAAGTAGCTCGTTAGGGTATGTGGCGAAGAAGATCAATGAAGCTCTAAGACTTATGGAAGACGATGAGTACTTAATGTCAATGATTGATTTCTATGAAGCACAACCTAAGTTAAGAACTATAGTCCGTGGCATCCCACCCTTTAGGTACCCTAACATCTCAGTAAACTTTTGGGGCAAAGGGATGTCATTATATGAGGCAGACTTTGGTTGGGGTAAACCCATGTTTGTAGGGCATGGTGGTCTCAAGTTCGAAGGGCAATCATTCGTCGTGCCGAACAAAAATGGAGATGGTGGCTGCTCAGTGTCGATTAATCTCTTCACTCATCATATGGCTCTATTTCGGGAGTATTTTAGTGATCTTTATAACTTGTTTAGTAGGATGTAAACATAGACGTTAATACTATATCCGTCTACCAGATTATTCTGCATTTACTCATCGTCATGGAAAAATTGAATAAGATTGTTGTGCCTGTTTCAGTGTCATGTGAAAAGATCAATCCTAAAAGAACTAGAAAAACGCTTCACAAATAAATCATTTTATGCGTATCAAGATGGTTGGACACAATGCGTTGCAAGGGGTCTTCTTGTCGTGTCCATTGCGATCTTAATTCTAAAAACTGCTACTGGATCGGAAGAAGAAGATACGAATCAGAACACAACCACAACCACAACACAAACTCCTCAATTATAGAAACAGTCACAAAGTGATAGAGCAAATTGTACTATAAAGTTCAGTATTCTGGAAAATGTTGCGAGTAAAACATCAAACAGACAAGAAAAAAAAAGCTCTTGTGCAATTTTTCTTATTGCCGTATCTCCTACATAAATCTGAGTTAACACAACACAACAGAACGAACAAAACTTTACTTAGCTTCCTGAACTCAGCAAGGGGTATCAAGATTTCCTCTCGGCAAGTGCAAATCCAACTTCAAAAACAAAATGCCAAATACTACGGTGAAGTCACTGATCATCAGATGATACAATTTCCTCTTGTACGTCTATCACCTCCTCTAATTCAACAAGTTCTTTAGCCTCGTATTCATTCTCTTCATCGCTAACTTCTCCATCTCTAAGTATCTGCCTATCCAATTTCTCCGCTTCATGATACATCTTCCATTTACTAACCAATGCATCCCACTCTATTTTCAACCTCATCCGTCTCTCGCGCTCTTCTTCATCTAAGAGCAACGTCACATCCTTGTCCTCTGCTTCATACTTCTTACGGTACTGCTTCAGCTTCCTTACTATCTCCTCCTCGTCCTCAGGACTCAAGATTGATGGTGGTCTAGGACGCCACGAGAACTGAAACAATAGGAAACAACCACCAAGTTTCAGAAACGATGCTTAGAGCCAACATGCAAGTCTACCAAATTTATGACACCCATTTTGAAGCCAGTACTGCCTGTTAATTTTTTTACTGCTTTCCTATTATGGTGAGCTACTCCAACACTTCATCACAACTTTGATTAGACCAAAAGAGTAAATGGAGTTGCTGTACAAAAAATTATTACGTCTGAAAAGAAATACGAATTTGCAGAATATATGTAGATCAAAAACGTGACCTTTAGGATTGCCTCATTGAGAGGACTATGCAGATCATCTTTCCATTGGTAAGGCTCATTGATCAGAGATAATAATTAAAATAACCGAAATTGTACAAGCAACAATGAATCAACCTTACCTGCAAAAAGTAATCCTTGGGAATCTTGTACAGGAACTTCCCATTAAAGGACCATATGTTGAATCCATTATCCATCGCATGAACTGATGTTACAGAAGTGGCAACATATCTGCAGGTGAGTAGAGCACCATAAGAAATTGCAGAATACCGAGCCAGAGGTAATAGTATCATGAACTAATCAATGCTAGTGATTATAATTTCGTAATCAGTCATTACCTGCCAGTAGGATCCCACTCAACATCAGTACACTTGAAGTGCTCAACTGTTGCCATAGTTTCAAGCTCATCAACATTGAAAAATTCCAATTGTCCATTGAATCCCTTCAATCCTGCTAATACTATGAAACGACCACCAGGAGACCAATAGAGAGCATTTGCCTGCCTACTCTTAAGTGTTGCCTGCTTTGACACTCGACTTGTGTTTTGAGCGGTTTTCATCGAGTAAAAGCTTACATCAGGCCTTGGGTTATCACCATGAACAACTGCAAATCTATGGCCTTTTGGCTCCCATGCAAAAGCAATGATTTTTTCAGTCTTGTTCTCCAGCTCTAGGACTTCAATTGGCATGTCTCGTTCCTTGATGCGGAAAATCTCAAAGCCAGAGTACGTGCTCTTCTTGGTTTTTGTATACCTATCCACTTTAACAGCAAGGTATTCCCCATTGCTATGCCAGTACATCTTACAATTACTGACACTAAAGAGATAATTCTGCCTAATCTCTACCTTGCTGGGGATTTCATAGAGACTCACCTGCACGAAACAATATCATCCAGCAGTCAGAAGGCAAGTGCAATCAATATAAATTGGGGTGAACCCAAAAACACTATTATAAATTGGGAAGGATGTTTGAATGGAGAGGCCAGACGCACCTTAGCTGGCTGCTTACCAAGCTCAGGGACGAAAACAGACAGAATAGAGTCCGTAGGCGACCAACTGAAGTCCACTACATTTTCGACCTTTATCGACTTCTTATCAATAAGACCGAAGCTATCAGTCTCATAGACAGATATGGCATTCTTTCCAAGTCTAGCAAAATATTTGTCATCTCTTCCACCCGCCCATCTGTATAGCATACATCATCATGAAAATCCAAAAAACCAATACCATACTGAAGCTGCAGACACTAATAATGAGAGTTGCATTACTTGAAAAAAGGCCAGGAGATGCCACCAGTCAACCCCCCAGTTCCTCCAACAGAGAACTCATCTGCACTACCACTGAACTCTCTCATCATCTTTCCTGTCCTCACGTCAAAGATCTTAAGCACCACCCTCTGGCACATTGAAAAGGTTATGTCAGAAGATACAAAAGATAAAAAGAAAGTAATTATATAGTAACATATTGGTCTAGAAGCGAAGAACTCACATGGATATCATATGGATTGGTTGGTTCGTGACTGCTATATGTCACCAAATATTTCTCTCCAGGAGAGAAATCAATCAATTTGACCTACAATTCACCATTTGTCATCAGGAACAAAAGCAAACATTTGGATAACCAAACTATTAGACCTCAGCAAGGATATAGAAAAAGAACCTCGGGATGATCAAATCGACTAAGGCGATTGAAAGTAGAAGCACCTCCCCAGACTTGGACACCTTGACGATGAACTGTAGCCAAATAAGTTCCCAATGGAGACCACTGAACAAAGCTTTCCGTCCAAAACTGAAAATTTGGGAAACAGAGATATTAGAGTAAGACTATTGCCTGATCTGCTTTTAAGCAGATGAGTACTTCTGTAGACTGTAATTACAATGGCGAAGAGTTACAGAATGATAAGTACGAATCCACAGAGCACTAGAGTGATAGCGATACCTGGCGCTTATAGACAAGCTCAGGCCTCAAAAGTCTGGAATCATTCCAGTGAATGTCTACCTCCTGACCAGCATGAACGACAAACTGATCACGAGCTTTCGGATCAGTAAGCCAACGTTGAAGATTTTCCTGCAAAACCACACAAGCAGTTAGCTTCTTTTTCATTTTCTTTTTGATAGCAAGCATTTAGCAAATTTCATGATGAACTAGCGAGCCTTCCTTAATTGTCAAGAGAACTAGTAATCAGTTACACCTAAAAGCTCTATGCTCAAACAGGACTAAAGGGATGTCATAAAAAACAACAGGAGGTCAATAAAGAAAGAAAGGGAGCCAGCAAAGGTTTCATTATACAGCTTCAGAGTTCAGACCAAGACAGACAAGGATGCAACAACAACAACAACAATCGAGTGTATTCCCCATTCAATTGGGGTGCTCGGGGGTCAGGATGTAAATCACTTTGTAAAAACCTTAGCTTTTTATTTCTTTAGAGGTACTTCAACCAAAGTATAGCACCAACCAGGTCTGAATAACTAATTAGAACAGAGCAGAAGATTACCCCTGGACTGTAAGGCTTCGATTCAGGTGAGGTCCACTGATCAGGGACTTCCATGTACTTATCAAATTCATCGAACGTATTGACAACAAGTTCATGAGATTTGTCCATCTTCAGACCATTAGTCTTTTCTTTTGCAAGCTCTGCTTCCTGTTTAAATTAAAGGTAACACATTGTAATCGTGAGAAATCACCTTGTAACCAAAGAGCACCAACATAATTAACCAACACATTAAGCAGTCTAGAGGAACCAACAAAAAGATGCGCTAACTGTTCTGAAAACTTTGAGCTACGGGCAAAAGGCTAATTCTTGACTCAAATGATCTAAGGCTCGTCATAACTCAAATTATTGCAGAATTATATGATTTTATCTTTGATACACTGGAACATTATATTATTGGGGACAGTCATAAGCCACCCATCATTTTACATACAAATGAAATACAAGTCCTGCAAGCAACTCGGCAGTACGTACTGCATTATATCTCCCCAATATATACCTTACATCTTCTTCTTTTTACCCTACACAAAATTTATGTCAAAGAGGACAACACTAAAATCCACTACCGGCGTGGATATAGCACTCCTCTAATGTCATTACCCATAAGAGATATACACCTATTGAGGATCATGCCTAGCTAACAGCTACATCATTAACATTTTGACTACTATTTGCGGTTGTCTCCTCCCCCAAAATAATCTCCATTACCGCATTACCCTCTCGTGGATTATACATCACCTTTACTTCCGCAAACATCTTTAATGTTTTGACCTTGGCCAAAACCCTCGTAGTTGTCCACATATGTAATTTTGACGATCAGGAGATACTAATTTTGGACGAGCTGGTATACTAATTTTGGACGAGCTGGTATACTACATACAAACCTAATCAAAACTCAATCTCAAAAAAAAGAAAAGGTTAACAAGGGATTTTTCACCATACACACCTGAGCGTTCGGTTCAGCATATACCTTTGAGCTAACGAAAGGACGTTGTATGTGATTATTACTTAAGTGAAAGCTGGTGAGGTTTCTGCCTATGTTGTTTTCTAGGTTTTCCTTCTCGTTCCCCTCTATAAGTCCCTCCCCTTCGGCTATTTTCCTTATGGTATCTCTCTTCCTCTCTCATTTAAATCTTAATTACACCATTAACAGTCCCAAAAACGACATCTTCACAGTTCCCACTGCATCCATTAACCTTGTCACTCAATCTTCTTAATGGGAAATTTTGTCATTCAAAGTCTTTCATTAAGGGTTACCCCTATACCAAATCCAAAATTAATGAGTATATTTAAGCCAACACTCAGAATCTGTGTTCCAAAAACATGAGTTCAAGCGCATGCAATGTTGTAACGAGTATGTAATTTATAAGAATAATTCGACAACTAATCTAGAACGGAGAGACCAGACCTGAGGAGTTTTGAATTCGATGAAGCAGAAGCCAAGAGTCTCCTGTGTGGTGGAATCAACAGGCATCGAAAGGTCCGAGTGTCCGTTAAAAATCTTGTTGCCAACAACATTCCTTAACTTTTCATACTTCTCGGGTGGCACTTGGGGAACATTGTCCACTACTAATAAGTTCCGAAGCCCTTGATCCAACTCTTCTAACCCGTCTTTCAGTTCCCTCCTACTATACTCCTCGTCATCACTGTAGTAAAACATATAAAACAAATTTAAGTTAACAAAAAAAGTACGTACGTTACTATATAGGGTAACAAATTACTAAGTTAAACCAATTAACCTAGTGATGCCGCGGTCGTCTGGGGGAGGGGGGGACGATGACAAGTCAATGCCCATAGGGACGTGCATGGTTTCACAAACTAAAGCCATGGCTGCTTGCTAGTTGTTGGTGATAGAGGGAGATTCGTTTGCACTGTGTGATTGGGAATCAGAGTTACAGACACACTGTGACGACGGTTTTGCGTTCTTCTTGGCAACGGGTGAGTATATAATGGGATATAATAGGTAACCCCAAAAAAAATAGTGGAAACTTTCTTCTTTTTGCTTGTGAATGGTGTGGGCTTATTGCCCAAATGGAAACATAACTTTACATGCACAGGCCCAACTCCCTTTACTAAATCAATTAATTGTCCATGGCTCCACGCAGTGTTTTAGTTACAGCCTAACGCACCCACTTCAACACCACCTTCGATGCTTTTACACACACAAAAAAAGAATACAACACCACTATGAATCACGAATGGATTAATCTCAAAGATCCTATAACATCAGATGACTTATCAACGTGCATAATTTTAATAAAAACAACCAACAACCCCCTCCTCATTCAAGGGGTATTCAAAGTGGTAAAAGAGGGTTTCGGTTTTCTTAGATGATTAGGGCATGATGAAAGAAAGAACATCACACCAAACAATTTGATTCTAACAAACAATAGTAAGAACAACCAGACCAAACAATTTGAGACCATTAGTAAGTTTCTGTAGATTGCGAATAATATTGTCTTGGACCTAAGATCGTTAGTTTTTTTTTTGATGGAGACCTAAGGTCGTTAGTTTACATAAGACCGTACCAAACAAGTAATATTTGGCCATGTGAGTATTTTGATCTGGAAAAGGGGGGCAGAGAGAGGAGCGGGAGAGAGAAAGAGCCAGGGGTAATTTATGTAATTTTCTTATAAATTTACACTACATTGAGAAAAATGCCCACTACGTTGAGAAGTTATGATCCATATTTGGCTGATTATCCTAAAATAATCTCAACTTCAAAAATTGCTGGGAATAATCCTTACTTGGACCCTTGTAGCCCGAAACGATCTAATTAAGTTTTTACAACAAGTTTTTTGATAAATTAAACCTTACTTAAGCCATCAATTTTAATTTTGACTATAAAATACATTAATTCTAATGAATATATACATAGCCAAAGTTTTTATTTTACATTTTGACATATTTTAAAATGTCATGGGATCATTCTGGGCTACAAGGTTCCAAATAAGGATTATTCCCATCAATTTTTAAAATTGGAATTATTTAGGGATAATCGGCACAAGTATGAATTATTTCCAACAATTTTGCCTAACACAATAAATTCCGCACATAATATCTATGTCAAAGAAGGGACAATGTATTCTCGCTTGTTCCCTACCTTATGTATTTCTAAAGAGTTATTTGTTGTGCAAACGTAGCTTACACGATACAATCAATGTTGGTTTGAGATATCAACTTTGGATGAACTAAAGCTTGGCCCATTTGCGCGCAAGTCTGACCAAAATAACATCTCGTAGAGTAGCGCTTGTCCAATTTGTCCTCGTGTACAAATTATGACGCAAGTATACGTCGAGATGAACCAAATTGAGAAACGGTACAACACGTATCATATATGAAATACAACAACAACAACAATCGAGTGTAAATCCCCATTAAATGGGGGTACTCAGGTCAACATGTACGCAACCTTACCCTTGTTTAAGAAGACAGAGAGGTTGTTTCCGAGATTGACCAATTGCTGCATTGAAATATTGACTTCCAACAAAATAAGAAGTATTGGAAGGTTTTTCATAGCCATTTTGTTATAGTCCATAATCACCTAAAGTTGAAAGATGGAGATAACTCTTTCAACTTCATAGGTACTGGACCCGTATCATATATGAAATAAGGTCACTAATGACCACCGATGGGTGATTAATCAACCTTTTTTCCGTTATTAAGACATAGCCTTATATATAAAACGAGTTCACAAAAAATTCTCATCTTAATTAACACACCAATTCATATCTACGCTTACACCTGGTGCTTTTTGATAACAAATTTCCGTTTTTAAATCTTATTCCCATATTCTTTTTTGTCCGTTTCTAAATCTTATTCTCATTTCCTTTTTTTTGGCCTTTTTTTTAACCATTATATCATCCCTACTCTTACCTAATTACTACCCAACCCAATACCATTTCCCCTCAAACCTTTCACTTCCCTTCTTTTTAAGGGTAACGTTTTTTTTTTTGAAAAGGTAAGGAAGGAATAGAACTAAGAGTCCCCATCTCGGGGAAAAACCAGTAATATTTTAAGGGTAACGTAGCTAGTCATTCTACAATTTTAGTAAAATTTGTGCCAAAATAAAATGGGAACAAGACTTAGAAACGGGGGGAGTATCTCATTAGTCACCTTATAAATATTATCAGTCATCATTTCATTATAAGTAACAATTTCATCTGATGTACCAAAGACTTGCTGATCTTTATATTATTTTGATAAAGTTGTAAATTCATGTATTTATATGGATACTTCACCTTATAAATTTTTCTTTTTTTCCTCATTAAATGTAAAAGAATTTTAATTGATTGTAGTATTTCAATTTAAAAAAAGTGAAACATTTGTTTCACTAAGCTTATATTCAGATGCAACTACCTTGACAGCTTCAGCTACAGTCCCAAGTCTAGCTAGAGATATGTTTGTCACTTTGTCGAATAGAGCCGTAGCGGTAAGTTAAATTCAAACAGAGCTGATGCTTTTTCGTAAATATCATATTTTAGTCAACTTTAGTTATAGAGAGCGCAATTTTAAAGTAAAGTCGTGAGTTTGTTCAATCAAACATAATACAACTTTGTAGTATTAACTCGGTTTCAAAAAGTTAAAATTCATAAATACAATAGTCCAAATTATTCTTTATCGAAAAACAATTTGCAAATGAAAACTGAATTTTTTTCTTAATCAAAATGCAAATACTGGACGACTTTAGTTTGCTAGAGTTGATCTGCTCTTGGCAGAGGGCAGTGGCCAATGGGAACATCGTCAGCAGCTACCAGAGTAAAGGTCCCAACTCCCAAGTACAATGAAACCTATAAATTGGGATCCCAAAAATAAACATCAATTTCGACTTTCACTAATAAGTGGCAAGGGACCCGAGTCCTTGGGGACTAAAGGACCTAACATTTGGTTAAAACTTTTAATAAGTACCTAACGTTTTAAAAGTGGCTTAAAAGGATTTCATCTTAAATAGTGTCAAGTTTTCCGTTAGTCAAAATCTTTTACCTATTTAAAAGACTTAGGTTCTTAAAGGACGGTTTACAAAACGTTAGGTCCTTTTTTACTTGTTTATGTATTTTATTGAATGCAAATACACTTGTAGAAATTGCAAATGCAAGCCTTAAAATAAAAATAAATACAAGAAGAAAAGTTTCCATTTAATTTGCATCCATTGAACGACCAAGTTTTAGGGCCAGTTCTTCCCAACTTATAAAAATTGAACTGAACTAAAAGTAACTCAATTGATAGTAACTGAACTGGACTAAACTAAAAGTAACTGAACTTAAATTTAAGTTATGTTTTGTAAAAAGTAAATGAATTTAAACTTAAGTTGTGTTTTGTAAGTTTTTTTCAGTTTATTTCAGTCGTTGTTATAATTATAGCTACATTCGGTGCTTTTCAGTACAAATTTAGTTTTCTTCAGTTTTTTTCCTTCAGTTTAGTTTAGTTGCAGAAACCTTCCTATAAGGACCTAATTTTTTTAAATAGATAAAAAGGACTTGTACTAGCGAAAAACTTAACACCGTTTAAGATAAAGTCCTTTTAAGCCACTTTCAAAACGTTAAGTCCTTATTGGAAGTTTCAACCACGTTAATTCCTTTAGAGCCCAAGGACTCCAAGGGACCCTGTTTGTAGTCTTTGCTTGATTTAGAGGCAACTGTTCAACCGTTCAAAATAGATGGATGGAACCTCTCCTGGACAGCAACCGCACAAAACCAAGTGCATTTTGTAAATCGTGGATAATGCAAACACTACTGCTTGTATGCAACTATGCAACTACCTAAAAGAAATAAGCACAAAAACTTGACCCACATTCAAAAATCTTGCTCAAATTTGAGGTTGCCCTGACTGAAATGACCCGTTTTGTAATAAAATATTCATAAATATACTTTTTACAGTTTCAATTTATTAAAATGAGTTAAGTAAAAAAAGTGAAAGTATGTTTAAATTTTAATACAATATTAATAAAATAATATTATTACCAAACAAAACAAAATGTACAAACCAGTTAGGTCAAACCCGACCTCAACCCGTTACGACCCGAAAAATGCAAATCGACATAACCGAACTCGAAACTCGAACGACCGACCCGATTGTCAGGTCTATATGAACAAGCCTTTGAGACTTCGGTTATAAACTTATCCCATGTGAAATTGTGACTATTAATATAAATATTGACTAATAATATTTAAAATGTGACTAATAGTACATCTTATAATACTTAATAATTAACATCCGATGTAACCTTATACCAGATACACCTAAGAATTGATCGCTGAGTACTAATAACACATTATCACTAGTACACTACCACTCCAACAAAAACAGTAGGATGCCAATAAAAAATGATATCCAAAGTTAAGACATCCAGGGGTCTTATGTCTTGCTCTTTCGAGACAAAAAGATGAACTAGTCAATACCAGATTTCCCCAATCTTTTCCATCTTTCTTCACAACACCTAAAAGGTTACGAACGCTAGTACAAGTTATTCACTAACTACCAATATGTCTAATCTGTGTACTGTATCCACAAAGACCGCAATCACCTCAACAGTCCACCCTCATCACTCATCAGTTATTACTCATGAGTCATGAGTCATGAGTCATAACTCATCTTAGTTCATGTACATGGCTCTAAAATGCAACATCAAACATGCACGACTGTAACTATTTTGCACAGACCATCGCTAGAGAAGTAGAGATATACTCCAAGTCCCAAATGGTCAAGTATGAACCAAATTGTCCTTTCATCAACTGAATGTAGGAGATATGCGTCAAATCAACAACAATAACTTGTGCATAATAATTCAATATCACTGAACATCAACATTCAACAATACAGATAATATTATGTTAAATACTCCATATATTAATACAACCTCCTAATCATCAATGCCATTACAATATTATGAAAATATCACTGAAAACAACATTTCCATCACATAATACATAACAGAACCTATACTTCCCATGTGTGATGAAATCTTGAAATGCCCAATTATTAACCCTTTTAACAATACTAAAATTACCACCTTCCACAAACATCCTTCTCAAAATGAGGTGTTACTAAAACACCAATTTAACCAATAATCGCACTAACCCACCAATATATAAAAAGTAATAGTACTAGTATATGATACTACTTACTAAAGGCTAAAAGAAAACACCTTTACCACTATATGTCATCTTATTTTCACTGCAACTTTGATCCTGGAGTGTAAATAGCAAGATCAGGCCACCCATTGTTACTCCCATCACCCCAACAGCTACTGGCAGTCGCATTATTAGCATCACTTCCTCTGTTCTGCAACACCATCGGGCTCGGTCCCGAACCCATACCCGACCCGAACCCGACCGATCCCAGCCCCTCGAACAAATTACCAAACTGCCCATTAGGCCCTAGCAGCGCTCTAAAGCCATCTGTCCCTAGGCCCGGGCCCGAAGTTACCGTCGTGTTCTCGGGCTTCGGGCCGGGGGGAGTAAAAAGGGAATTCGAGGGAGCTTCTGCTGGTGGTGATGATGATGACGGTGGTGGTGATGTAGTGGTAGAGGAAGAGCGCTTGGAGGAGAGAGAGTGGGATGAAGGCGAAGAAGAAGAAGATGATGATCGTTTGGAGGGGGTTTTTCGGGTGCCGCCGCCAACAGGGATGTTGCGAAGAGTGCCACCTTTGGTCCAGTACCGGCGACATGACTTGCAAAAGTGTCGTGGCTGCGAGAGATTGTAGTTGTTGTAGTAGCAGAATTTGGTGTTTGTTGAGTCACAACGTGGGCATCTTAGTTGCTCATGCTCTGGGAACTGTGGCTGTTGCTGCTGTTGTAGCTGTGTTGGCAACGTAAATGCTGATGGATCCTGCATTGCGCTCTCTCTCCTTACTTCACTTTTTGATGAAAAAAACAGAGGAAAACAGGGGAAGCAAAAGTAACGAAAATGTGAAGGAAAGTTTTGTTTTGTTATAAAAGAATGAGAATTTTTGGAATGTATTTAAGGGTTTGGGGGGAAATCTAGAGAAGATTTGATTCTCAGAACAAAGACAGCTTTTTTAAAAGATGGAAAAAGGGTAAAAGGAGGTTTTTGTTTGTTATGCAAAAACAGAGAAAAAACAGAGGAAAACAGAGGGGAAAGATATGGGTTCCTGGCAAGTGGGGATTTTTAGTTTGTTGGTTTCTTTAGAAGATCTAAGAATATTGGAAAATGGGTTTTTATTATGCACAAGATTAAAATAGATTTTTGAGAAGATTCTTATAAGGGTTGTTTTCTTTCTTTTTGGGTGGAAGGACAAAGCAAGTGTATTAAATTATGCAGGGACTTTTTTCAGATCAAACCAAAGCACAACTTTTTTGAGCTAGCTTATAAAGATCAAGAAACTGTACAAATTTGATGCATGAAGCAGCTGTTTGAGGCTTTTGAGGAGATATTTGAGTTTGGAAGTAGATGATGAAGAAAGGTGCAGAGTTAATGCGTGAAGAGAGAGATTGGACTGCTAGCTGATGGAGATAGGGTGCTTATCTTTGACACTACCGCGTGAGAGTGTGAGTGTGAGACTGACTGACTGACAATCACCCTACAAATAGTAGTTGTGTCTGTACTGCTGTGTCCGTGTTGGGGTAGGAGAGTGTTGAAGTGAAGATCCAAAGCTTGACTTTGCTTAAGTGGCTTCTAGACAAGGATAGAAACATTAGTCTAACTGAAAAGTTAATCGTTTTGAATTAAACTAACATATGAGGAGGGTGTTCTTTTGACTTTAATATAAGGCTGATCTTGGGATAGCAAAAAGTCATGATATGTTGAAAACATGTGTCAACGCCACCATTATAATAATTTAGCAAATGATTATTGCTGATTATAAAATTAGCGCCTTTTTTATGTATATAAAATTAGTACTTTACGTCCACTCAAAAAAAAAAAAAATAGTACTTTACGTCGATGGAAGCGTTTCGTATCGACCTTGGTTGCTTGCTTATGAGCAATGCTTCACCTATATCTGAGATATGCGGGGCCTATCTATATCTCGCGAGCCCCGCCACTCGGAAAAATTAATAAAAAAAAACTTTTTTAACTTTTTATTGGTTTGTATATCAACTATTGTAGATTTGTATATCATGTAGCTTCCGTTTATATATATGTTCACTTAAATGAACAACTTATTTGTATATTAGTATCTTATATTTGTACATCATGTTGCTTCCATTTGTATATTTGTTCATTTATATGAATTCGCATTTGAATATTACTGTTTGTATACCATCATATTACGATTTGTATATGCATGAAGCATATTTTGTATTTGTGCATGATTGACATATACAAATAAGACATAATGAGTATACAAATTGTAATAAGTAGTAATACAAATGAGTAATACAAATGGGTTTTCATAA
>ONZK01001883.1:35529-47631 GCA_900322385.1 Pharnaceum exiguum | reverse complement strand
GGGGGGGGGGGGGGGGGGGGGTGCTGGATAGTCAGGAAGCAGAAACACCCAAATCCAATAGAACTCCTCTTATATCCGCAGTCATATTATATGAGAACCCATAAAAAGAAACAAAGCGTTACAGAACAAACAGCATGAGAAAAGTACAATTACCAAACGGAGAATGAATAGCGAAAATCGAAATGAACCTGTAAAAGCTCAAGGGACAAAATACGAGTCTTTACAGCAATGTCATCATTGTCTTCCTTCATACCCATCTGCAAAATAGTAATACTAAACCATCATAAAAGAGACAAGGAACGCAGAAAACTACAGAATAAAGCAATGAGGTTGTAAGATACTGACCTTGCAGAGGGTACGAAACAGCAAGAGAGCATCACGATGCCCGATACTCATGCTCTCGAGATCCATACCACTTCCACAGAAAACATGATTAAAATTAATACCATAAAAAATTAATATATAAAAAAAAAATGAAATTGAAAGGTGTACATGTCAAAACACATACTGTTTTGTCTTATTCCCATCTTCAAGTTGAACTGCCTTGTCCAGCATGGCCTCCAAGCCCTGCAAATGACCAACCTCCCGTTCAGAAACAAACAATCATGTAACCACACCATATACAGCCAAGGCATCATCCAAAAGAAGAAGAAAGAGAGTACAGAAGCAAATAGAAGTTTTCCAGGCAAAAATCTCTCAAATAGAAACCTTTATATCAGCACCACCAGCAAGATTCTGAAGTTCCTCCACTGATGCAAGGGAGGCATCTTTGACTGAGTTCTGAGAAAGTGCATCTCCCAGAGTCATTTCATTCTCATTTGGATCATCTGTGGAGCTTGGCTCACCCGTTCTTCTAGGACTACTTGTGGATCTCTCCTTGTCTTCAGTATTGGAAGCAGTCGAGTTACTGTTGCAGGACTCCTTTGAGACATGACTCGCATTCTAGTGATCATTAAAACCAATATAATAAGTGCATCAAACGCCTCCATAATCAAATAACAGGAAATACTTAAATAGCAGCTCTACCGGATCAGACTCCATCCTCCGGAATATGATACTGATCATTTGAGTCAACATTGCCTTCGATGTTGCTTGATTTATAGGGCTCTTGCTGAAATTATAGATACATCATGTCAGCTATTTGTAGGCTAAGTAGCGCCCTTTGTTGTTTTTCCACAAACAAAACAACATAAGAGACAATGAAGAAAATTTTAAACTATCACCTGTTCAGAGCTATATTGTAACACACTCTTATAACTCCCAACAAAGGTTCTCCATGCACTGCATCAAAATTAAGTATCAGCAAAGCATTAACATGACATTGTTTGCATTGACACATAGGGGGCAGACGAAAACCAGAGAAATCTAATAAAAAATTTAAATCAATAGAAAAATAAACCGGAAATAACTTCTATTTTTCTGGCACACTAAAGACAAATTACAACATACACCTGCCTTCAAAGACACCACATAGACAACAAAATCAGAGAGATTCAAGTTCCCGACTTCTTTAAAAAAATCTGCAGGATTCTAAATTAGACATCAGCTATTAAAACTAATACAATCACAGTGCATTCCCTATAAATTTTCATAAAATCATATTTATTCTTTTCTAGGCAAACATCAGACACCAGTACAATATTCACCATAATCTAGGAATATAAAATCAGATCGTAAGAGTGTGATTCTAGAAGACTTTTTTAATACCTCTAAATTTCGATGATGCTACTGCTGTTAGAAGCACTTTCAAGACTTGCAAAATAGTACTGCAAAAAGAAACAACATATTTAAGAAAGCACAAAAACAAAAATCTCAAATTGAAGTGCTGAAAATTGGGCAAATAAATCCATACCTATCAGGTGAAGAGTTGTCAATACAACTGCAAGCAATGTTCAGAACATCCGAAAATAGAGGTGCATTTTTACCACCATCCAAACCAGGATCACCTTCCAAATGGTCATAGGCAATGAGTTTCTGCGTCCAAATGTACGGCGTAAGCAGTATGAATAACTAAGAAAGTATGATCAACCAGCAGTTAAGACTGTCAAAAGTCCCAAGAGTAACATGATTTATGATGACATGATAAGGAGATAGAAAGATGCATCAGGGGTTAACATGGCGAACGAACACTTACATGAAGACAATCAAGTGCCAGTTCAACAATTTTGATATTCTTTGTCTCAAATGCAAGTTTCAGCAGGTTTAAGACAAGCTCCGCTGAAGCACCCTCTAATGTATGTCCAGCATTCGACAAGGCTGTAGAAATAGAGACCTGAACTGGTTTAGAAGCTTGTTCTGACACCGCAGAGGCATTTGCGTGTGGCTCATCAGACTCCACACTTTTGTCGTTGACAGCCTCTTCAGAATTATTCTCACTGCTCAAGTGATGAAAATCATTAAAATGAGAACAAAATTAGCAGTGACACCCAGTAAAGAAGATCATGCACATTACGCACTCTGCAGTTAGGGAAAGGGGCACCAAGTACACCAGGCAGAGATGCTGTCACAAGTCTCCACACTCCTAATGAGTGGAGAAAAGAAAAATAAATTAACACCAAATAACAACTTTGCTTAAAATCAAAAATAAAAAAACATAACAACTTTTTTGTGAACTGCCAGATTTGACATCACAGTATAGATACATTAGTAGCCATATTCCTCAAAATTTGTGACCCATCATCCATCCATGTGAATATATTTATCATGTATAGTTAGTGTTTCATCTCCTCAAGTGATTAAGAACGATATACTAAGACCCTGCACAACGCCAGTTAGGAACCCTTGTTTTTTGCCATAGTGGTTTAGTTATTCAAACAATCTTCTATTAGACGACAACCCAAACAAGGAGAGGAAATACCGAATAGGAATTGAAATTATAAAATGCGGAGGAAAAGATAGAAGCCATTGAAAAGCAAAAGAATAACGTGTGATAACCTTCGTTACTTCCACACTTCACAAACGCGCCGTATCGCATGTCAGATACGACACTTAGACACTTCACTTTTAACCAAAATCTTGAATTTTTTCCAAAAATAGCCGTGTCGGATTCTCCGATCCCGTATCGCATCCGACACTTCCAGACCAGTCTGACTGTCTGAGTAACATAGGTGATAACTACCATCTCATAGAGTGGCTTAGACAGTACGTGGTTTTGATTGTTCTTTCTAATCAACAGTTCCTCCATTTACAACATTATGCAAACCATCTTCATTTCATCTGTCTTAAAATGCAAGCCATTCGAATTTGCTCTCTACTCAAATAATGTTTGACTTACCTTGAAAAGCACAATGAGGAGTCATTTTAAATAGAGAGACATATAAGAATACAAGCTATAATGAGATCAAACATCTGAGGTTCTAACTATAAAGAACGACGAAGCAACAGCCATTCAAGAAATTGGAGCTTGATTATGCTACATATCAAGTTCCTAAGTCCCAGAATGGCACAACCCCTTCACTTTCTAGGAATAAACTTCGTCATTTTCCTACGCATTATAACATTGCCCATAGAATGTACATCCATCTATAATAAAAATCTCATCCACAGATAAGCACAGTGGCAATAAGGGTGGCTTAAATATGTCAACTTTTCAATTAGCAACCCCAAAAACTGGTACTCTCACCAACAGAAAATTGTGCTGTGTGCAAGTAAGCCTTTTCAATAAATCTTTGGCTTCTTCCCATGTTCGATGGTTCCAAAAACACCAAAACAGAACTTTTTCTTTTTCAAGTGTATTTAATGACAGTGCAACGGAATCGTCAAACGGATCCAAGTCAACATCAATCAAAGAACCTCATCCTTCCTGCAGAGTAGCTAGCGCTATTGTGAAAGACTCAACCACCACATAACTAAACTTCTCCTCCTAAATACACATTCTATCACAAAACTGACACTAAGACCATGTTCTTTTTTCTTTTGAAAACCCCGTCCTTTAGGACTTATTTTACCAGATTTTCAGTTCATTGAGTTCTCTTTACAATTTACAGCTATAACTCAGTTCAGTTTGGTTCCCGAGTTCTCAACTCAGAAAAAATCAGTCCTAAAGAAAGGCCCCCTATAGTGCCATCTATGGCAACAACCTGCCTATGCCTCCTTTTGCAGTCATCTCGAACACGTTCAGAGAACCCTAAACGAACCAACAGAGTCCTCACATGCAGTCGTGCACAACTCAAGATTTTGCAACTTGCAAGCAAACTAATCCCCTTTTTATAAAAATAAAGAACCATTGCTCATAATGTAGTCCAGTAAGGCTATAAAATTCGGACAAGATCTGACCTCTTTGGTTCTTCGGTTGCTGGAGCTGCATCTTGAGGCTTTTCCACAACTTGGGGTTGCTGACTCCCCTCTTTGGCGCTATCTAATCACATAATCAATACAGAACCATAAGACCCACATGCTATAACTTCAGCAAAAGGGGAAGGGGGGAACTTTTGCTATATTGAGGCTAATATCATACAGTAAATAACAGCATACAATGTGATAATCACAAGACTCATATCCAAAAGGTTCAATCTTCAGTGAAAACACTCAACCAAATATACCATTGATTGAATCACAGTGAACATGGAACCACAGAGACTCATATTATAAAAGATCAAAACACAACACAGTGAAATTATCTCCACTTGATATGATTGTGTGACATAAACATGAAAAATGAAGAGCTACATGAAGCTAAAAGAATTTCCACTTCAAAACTAACCAACCAAGTGAAATAAATAACTACACATTTCAATGTAATGATCAAATCACACAATCTAAAAAAAATAAAATGAAACCCCCCCAAGCTAAAACTGACCAAAGAGTGAAAAAGACTGAAACTTTACACAAATGAGACACAATTAACAAAAAAGGAACAATACCCAGATGTCAAAATCACAAATGAAAGTGAAAGAAACAAGCTAAATTCCCATTGGATCACATTGAACAATACAAGTCAAATACACAACCAATCAAAAAAATAACAAATACCCAGATGAGAGAGAGAGAGAGAGTGTAAACAAGAACAAACCTTGGAAAGATTGGACGGCAGATTGAAGGGCAGGGAATTTCTTGGCAGTGGAGCATTCTTTAAGCATGGCATCAAATGCCCGCGTCACAAACCCGCCTGCTGCCCCTGCCATTTTTTATTTGATTTGATTTGATTGATTGCACTCTCTCTCTTGAGTTACTGTTGTTTGATCTGTGGAGTGAATAGTTATTGGTGCATGGGAAATGAGGATGACTGACCCAGATGAGATGAGATCGGGTTGGGTTAGATCCGGGAGATGAGGTGGGTTTTAATTTTAAGAAAAGAGAGAGTGAGAGACAGACACAGTCTCAGACAGGACAAATATGCTTATGCTATGCTTCTTCAAAAGAGAGAGTGCGCTAGGAAAACTGGAAATGGAAATCTGGGATGCAATTGCAATGTCTAGAAGGGTAATTTGGTCATTTCAGTTATTTGGAAATTGTGAGTAATTTGACTGATTATGATAGTATTTTTTTGAATATATTTAGCAAAATTGCTTCACAATAATAAGGCTATATATTTTGTTAATTGTAGTGCTAAATTTCAGGTTTTTTTTTTCAGTTTAGTTCAATTTTTTCGAGTTCGACTCAGTTTCAATTAGTTCATACACTTCACCCGACTAAAATACCCCCTAACTTATCTCACAATAATCCTTCCAACGTTATTTGTTGTTTGAAATGATTCCCATTTGAAAAGTCTAAAGCAGTTGAATATTCATTATCCGTTATTGGTGTCTTATAATCATATACCATTTTAGTTTAAATTTGTTTGTGAATTGTTAAATGTATTAAAAAGACATTGCATTGACAAATTATGAATGTATACGATATTGAGTGGTACACTGTTTGAAACATCAAACCCTTCTGTTCATTACTTAGTAGGGCTTGCACAGCCCGTATTAGGTGTCCAAAACTCTGTAACACTTTATTTTAGACATTTTCATGTTTTCTTAAAGTATTAAAACAAAATTACATTAACAAATAACAAATAGTGAGGATTGAAGTGGTACAAATTAGTTGATCATTGAGATACCAAAGCTTTTCTAAGAAGTGACACTAATGAAGTTGAAAATTTCAAGGGTAAACTATAAGTGTGAAATGCAAATAACATTTTAACCTATCAATTATTCACCGCATTCAGCAATTAGAGAAAACGGATACTCTATCTTATGTATCTTCTCACCTTGAACTCTCATTTCTCATTTTCAAATCTACAACTACAAATCCTCTTTCACATTCAATTACCACTCTCCCCTAACTCAGCCCCTCCTCCATACATCCTTACGTGTTAATCCTTAATCAATTACTCTTAAGTCACTTTTCTCCCTTGTCAATCTCGTCTAAATTGTTACTTCTAATCATAAACCATATCAGTCGTCGTCTTAGAATGAATGTATTTAGAACATTCGCGCTCCTTCCAAAAGAAATATTAGTTTCTCTTTAACAAAATTAATTTGTGTTAAACTATGTTAAACTGAAATACTCGTATTAGTTTAATTCATTTGAAAATCAATTACTTATAAAAGCAATCAAAAAATTTATGATACTAAAGTTACCTTGAAAAAACACATCCTTACTAGTCAAAACGAAATCTGACAAAAAAGGTTTTCTTGTCACTCGGCGAATTAAAGTGTTGATTAGAGGAAACCTATTGGGTTGGCTCAATGGCGAATTAAAGTGTTGATTAAAGGTCCTGCAAATTCTCTCATGCTACACGCACCACGAACGAGTGTTGATGAGAGGATTATTTTCCGGAATTATTCAGACGAATTTGAAAAAGAAATTATGTTTTTTTTTTTCCTTCTCGTATAAAACGAAATAAAATTTCTCTCAGAAAAAGAAAAATAAAAGAGAAAGTTAAAAAACACAGAAAAAAGTATAATAAAAAAGAACCGCGAGCTTCCTTCCACTCTCCTGATCTCATCAGTGATCAGTCATCATCACTCCCAAATTCTAATCAATCCAAAGTACTCTTTCAAAAAATTAAAAAAATAATATCTCGGTTTGCCTTCTTCAAAACTAAATAATAAGCCAAAAACAACACTGCCATCACCCTTCTTTTCACGGTAAACTTCTGTACCTGTCTTTCATGATACTATTATCTCTTCTTTCTGTTTCTTTTTTCTTTTGTTTAGCATCAAATTGAAAACCCAGTTGTATATTCTTTTTAGCTTGCAATTCTCAACGGTCAAATTTGTTTATATATGGCTGTCAATCAGGATATCAAATCTAAAGCTAAACCCTTTAATACCCACATAGCTTTTCATCATTATTAATGAAATTTAAGTCAAATTTAAAGTTGCTTTCTTTTTAGATTTTATTATCATTAATTATTTGCTAGCTTGCTATGCAATGAATATGAGTTGTTGTATTGTATTGACTGATGAAATGTTTTTTTTTTGTTGTTGTAAGGTTATTATGGCATCAATGATGCAAGTTTCGAGAAAGTTCTTTGTTGTGTCCATGTTTATGTGGATACTACCTGTGGCAATCTTGTATGGTTTCCAGCATGCTTGGTTTCCTGGTAAGCTTTTCGCCCGGCGTTTCGTTTCGGTGACTTATTTGTATCTTACACCTTGATGAGTTGATGTGCACTTCATTGTGAAACCCTTTTGGTGTTTGTTTGGGTGTTAATTGATCTTTGGTAATTGGTATTCTTACGATGGGCGCGTGCACCTATGCTTGAGTTTTTGAATTGTTGCATTTGAGTGCATGAAAGTACTTGGAGTGATATGTGACTTAAGAATCTAATGTTGTTACCGCCTACCGGTAGTCATATGTTAACTATTGTGATCTGTGTGGACTACGGAAAAAATTGAAAGCTGCAGTACTTGGGTATTGATCACTTTGGTATGTGAGCTTAGGAGCTTGGACATATTTAAGATAACCTTTGCACAAGCGGAGAACAATTCACTGAGGTTGAATAAGTTGAAGCTTAAAAAAAATTTTAAAGGGAGGCACTGAGGTAGGTGAGAATTGAGCCCCCAACCTTAAGGGTTGAAGGTGTACTCTTATCCCTTGAGCGATTCTCTCTTCTCAATAAGTCGAGCTTTTAGTTACCTATGCATTGTGAAAATGTCTCTTCAATTCACTGGTTACATTGCCTATATGAGGCTGTTATTACTTTGAGGTTCTTAATTTCACCTATCTGCATTTTCCTCACTGATATATGGCCCTATATTTTGAGTCTACTTTAGGCTCATATATTATGTGGGAGCCTGCTTGTGATATATGCTATGAATGGTGGAACCGTGGAGTTATATATCACCTGATGGTATCATCTAGTACTGGCATTAAGTGTTCGTTTACGAAAGTGTGCAGTTATGCAGACAAGTAGAAGAGAAACAAGACCCTTGTTAGCTTAACGTATATATATGCTCACCTGGTCTTAAAAAAACTCACTTGATGATCAAGTGAGTTACATTTTAGGTTTTGAAAAAGTAAGTGTTTGGGTCTTTGTTTGATGAATTGCCAAGTCTGAGTAATGTGTTAGGTTGATTGAGATCTTGTGAGGGTGAAGGTCAGGAGTATACTTATGGAGTTATGGTTGTTTATGGTGTCATGGTTTTGAAGTTACCCTGGGCTATGGACTATGTGGAATAGAAGAACATGTTCCTTCTTGTTAGGTGTAATGCTGAGTGTTTACGTATGTTTATTGCAAGTTCGACTGACGACTGTTAGAAAAGCCATCATGCTCATTGTAGCTTGATGTCAATAGGTACGAAAGGGAGAATGAGCATGAGTGGACATAAAAGAGGCATATAACATGGTTCATTAATGGAGAGCTGAGGTTCCGCAACCCCGCTCTCCCATTGGGTTCCTTGTTGAAACTGCAAAGGACCACAGCTTGTCTTTGTCTTTGTTATGGTCTGGGATCCTTTGTTCCTTCCCTTCCTCTCCTCTTTGTGTGAGGTTATCTGCAGACTGTCAGTTTTTTTTAGTAGAGCTGTCTTCTTTTTTTTGGTTAAACTTAGAGGTAACCTTGTTCTTTGGTACCAAATGCCATGACTTTTTGTTTGTTTGGTTCGAAGTGGTCAAACTCTGATACTAGTAGAATTTTGCCGAAGAATGTGTTTCATTATGTTGAATGGACATTGTGATTGTCCTAGTGATTATGTATGTGGTCTTCATGTTGTTTATGAGCTTTCCATTGCTAAGTTTGATCTTATATTTTGCTGATACTTGTGTGGAAGTTGAAAACTTTTCTCTGTTTTGCTTTTTAATTGTCATGATCCTGATCAAACTCGCGGACAAAGTCTTTTTCATCCTGCAACTTATATTGCTTACTTGCTACTCTTCACAGGATTCTCCGACTTATCACCTTATTCAAAGACTCTTCTTAGTGGATTTCTTGCTGTAATATCAGTCAACATTATGCTAGCATTCTACATATATATGGCAATGAGAGAACCTAATGATAAGCATGAGCCTGATCCTGTATTTGTCGCCAATGCCAAAGCAAGCATAAAGCAGTCACCTGGGGTTGCGAATAAGGAGGACTAGGATCTGTCATTTTATGCCGGCCAGAAAGGCACCACTTGATGTTGTTGCCCATGCGGAAAACAGACGAGGAGGACAACTTCCCTGTCGTTTGTTGAGGGTTTTGGGGAAATTGTCACAAAATATGAAATTTTGATTTGATTTGATTGAGTGCCAACTCAAGTAATTGAATGCTGACTAGTAACTGCTATGTATGTACTATGAGTACTCTTGTACTCTAGTGCAATGTTTCTTAAGAGAACTCCTCGTGTCTAACAAGAATGGCTCTATCTGTTCTTTATTCTCTTTTTTCACAAGCTATGTTGAATTGACATCTTAAATGTCCTTATTTAAAATACTAAAAATGACTGTAAAATTCTTTTCTATGGATTTTTTTTTTAGTGTTTTCTTCAGATTTGACTTTATTTTATTGCCCCTCAAAAAAATATTTATAACTGACGCCAACAAATATAACGTCTGGCTCCACCACAGGCTATAGTATGAGGTGTCGTAGATTTTGGTAAAACCAGATGTACACTGGGAAAATGGAAGGGAATTTCCAACGAGATATTCCAACCAGATGTACACTGTATGAGTCATCGTCAAGGGGGAACAATGGAGTGTGTCAGTGTGTCATCATGAGACAAATAAATAGGACAATTGGTGGCATATAGGCATGAGTAGCTTATACCACTTCATTTCAACATAAGTCAGAGCAATTGCGCTCGAACAGTCGAACTAGAAACATTTTACAAACAAAATCGAAATTAGCTTACATGAGATTCCAAGATGTTTAACTTTGAGCAGACAGAACATTAGCCGTTCGCATAGGAAGTATACAGCTAGACTCCTCCTGCAGATGAACCTCCTTTGATATGCCCTTTTGGCATTCTTTCTAAAATCTTCAGAAACAGTAATACTCAGGATCTCATTGCAAGTGACACCACCCTGCATATGCACATTACACAGGTGATTCTGCTGTTCAAGTTCAAAGGAAGAGCCTGCTGCAAACCTTCCACCTGTTCAACCTTATTTAAAGCACAACAGCATCAGAACACCTAGGGCGTAGCTGCTTTCAGAATGCATAAACGTCTGGTCCATCACGTGTCCCGACCCTAAATATAGCTTTACGAGAAACACCACTCCAGACGCAATTATGACCATGGCAACCATATCCGTTGACGAGACTTCACTGTGACAAGAAGTATTTCATGGACGTGTAACGCACAAAACATCAAACCCCAGCTTATTCTGTAATGTTGAAACAGAGCTTGGCCTCATCCCATGGTCCATTGATCTCAAATTTATACTTCTGAATTCTAATAAGCCAATACGGACAAATGAAGGTGATACAAACCAGCAAACCTAGCAGCACCCCAAATAGAAACCCTTGTACTCTATAAACTAATGCTAAAGTGAGACCCACCAATCCCAATGAAAACCCGAAGTGCAACCAGAAAGAGTATCTCTTGATGCAATATGTGACTAGAGGAGCAAACAGGAAAACTTGCAAGGAAAATAGCATAATTGCAAAGACATGCTGCCTCGATGGAAGACGAGAAGCGATCAAGACTGAAGCAATAATGGAAGTATTCAAAGATATATTACTATTCAAAGTAGGATTATTTGGAAATCCAGGAGCCCTCATCGTGCAACCAGTATAGTCATGCAAAAAGAGATGTAGCATAACTAGCATAGCTGTCAAAGCCCATATAGAATCTGAGCTGATCGATCTCGTCAGAGTGTGATAGATTGGTGACAAGGCATATAACCCGATAATGAAATATGAGATGTTCATGATGTATTTGAACAAGAGCTTGACTGAAATCATTTCTGCAGTTAAAAGGAGACCTAGGAACCCCAAACCAAGCATGATCACATCAAGAAGCAAAAGGGTGTTATAATTGATAGTTGATGCTAGGGTATAGGACCAAACCAGGACAACAAGAGTAACAATGCATATATATTGGGTAATGGATACTGAATCTAGCATCACTCTAAGCAAATCCCTCTCAACAACATTAGCATTTGTGACCATATCTTCAAGGAAAGACTCATCTGTGTGGTTGTCATCAAACCCAGGTTGCATACCTCCATAGGCAACTTTTTTCCATTTCCAAGGAGCAGGAGAAATACTTCCATCCATTCTGAAATCCAGTACAAATTATAAGCAGCAAGGAATTTGTATCAACACCATCATCCAATGAGAGTTTCGCAAACAACAAAGCCAATCATCTGTTGAGAAAGATCATATATAATGAAATGAGCAAATTTTCAATTAAATGACAATCACCAATAGAAATCACAACCTCCATTCCAAGACAAACCATATAACATATAAGAGCGGAGGATACTTGGTGCAAAGCACACGAGGATACTTAAAAAGAGCATTACTTACATGCATTAGTATACACTTTCAGAAGCTTTTGTACAGTACAAAACAAATTTATGCAAGAAAGAAAGTCACACATGATATTCATCACAATGTACATCAAAATAATAATCTTCGTCTACCATACTACTCCGGCTTGCCAATATACACCAATTAATAGCCAATATGTTACTTAATTTACTTTGGCCCACCACAACTCGCACTCCCTCCTTCCCCTCCTA
>ONZK01001883.1:12163-28783 GCA_900322385.1 Pharnaceum exiguum | reverse complement strand
AAAAAATAAGAAAATATATTTGTTAAAACTAAACCAATTATGTAATCAAATATAATTCCACCAAAACTATTAAAAGTACATGGAAAACTATTTTAAAAAATCATTTATGAAAACTATTATAAATACGGGGTTTCACATGTTCTCTTTTTCTTTTTTAAAAAAATTGTTTACATATTCAAATACATAATATATTATAATATATGATTATAATTGATAATGTCGTACTATAGTTATCTTAATTTTGAAGAAAAATTAAAGTTGTATTATTATATGATTTGTTTAATACCATTAAAGATGTCTCTCATTATGCAACAATATTACCACAAAGGGGTAGTCCATAGAGATATCATGATGGAAAACATCTTGATATCTCTGGATGGTACTCTCAAGCTAGCTGATTTTGGGCTAGCTCGAGAGTATCTCTTATGACCACTTATCTCTCCCATTGGGACACTAAACTATATGTAAGTTTTTATCATTTTTTTTATTTCCCTTTCCCTTTTTTCGATACCGATTACTTGATGACTTGTTTCATGGCACCTGAGATACTGATGGGGAATCTGCATTACACTCCAAAAATTGATATGTAGAGTGTTAGTTGCGTGTTTAGGCAGATGATGTTGGTTCATAATATTCAAAGGAAAATGTGGTGCCCACATGCTCAAGGAGATTTATGAATTTAGCTCAGGTGTCCTACCTTAGCATCAAAATCTACACAAATGGTGATTAGCTTGACTTATCTCTCATTATTATTGTTTATGCATGTTGATTATTTTGTATACCTTTCTTTGTAGTTCTACAGATGAGTTGGAATTGCTTTCCAATCTATTGAAGGCAAATCCCAAAGAGAGGTGGAGTGCAGATGAAGCACTCCAAAGCAGTTATTGTTCAACACTCTTATTACCCCTAAAACCAAGACCGTCTATGTTGTCTCCTATTCATGTTGTAAGGACTCGTCCACCACTTCATGTTGCTACAAGACCTCTTTTGCCTTGTTATCCTGCCACCAAGAGGGCTAGATACTAACACCAATTAGGGATGTGAACAATGTGAAAAGTGTGTGAACTATGGAATATCTGTAGTAGTTATAATAACGCTAGTTTTCGAATACAGTTTTAGTTGTCTTTTCACTATTCAAATTTAGTATTACTGCTATTTCAGGTAGACGTGGCAATCAGGCCGGGTCGGGTCGAATTTAGGTTCGAGTCAGATATAAACGTGTCGAATACCCCTCGACCTGATTAGTTAAACGGGTTGAAAAACGTAACCTGAACCCGACCTGACCATAAACAGGTCAAACTCGGGTTGACGCGTTTATAAGTTTTTATAGGCGAGTCTTTCTTTTTTAAAAAAAAAATACAAATTGAACTGCAAGTTGCCAACAGGAAACAGATCTACTGTTTTTGAGTATCGAATTTTCATAGAATAAAAATATTGAGTAGTAATGAAACTACTAAGAGAATAATGAAGCTCTTTTTCATATTAATTGAATCCTAATATAGTAAACGAGAAACAAATAAACACCAAGCGACAATATTATGCTAATTATCGAAAACAACTGCAGCCCCCTCCGTAATAAGGGAAAGTAGGTGGCTTGACTGCATCATGGTGGTCGATCTGCGAGTCTAAAAGTGTAAGGTAGGATGTGATTCATATTTAAATAGTACAAGTCATGAACAAACGCAGCTTATGACAAAAAAAAAAGGATAAGATGATGTATGAATTATGATGCATCAGATGAAATACGAGGCGTTGAACAGAAGGAAATGAGTTTAGTAGAGGGTGAAATGTCAGTGTTTTGATTGCTGCTATGGACTTGTGGTGACCAACAAATGAAGTTAGAATCTTTAGGGTTTTCAAAGATATACTCCATAGTTGTATTGGTCTTATTTGCTGATTTATGGGCTGGCACATTGGAGCCTAGTAACCAATTTACACTACAAGTTTAGTAACTTTGTCTTCAGGTTAGGCGGGTTCAAATCGCGTCAAATTCAACCTGCTTAGATAAACGAGTTTAAACAGGTTGGTTTCGGGTCAAAGTATTGGACCTGAACCTAACCCATTTATTAAACGGGTCAGTCAGGTTGACCCATTTAATTAAACGGGTTGACATTTTTGAACCTAACCCGCTATTTTCAGGTCGGATTCGTGTCGGGTTGGTGGGTCGGGTTGAATTTTCCAGGTCTAATTTCAGGTGTCTTTTCACTATATAGATAATCCTCTCTCCTGGCAACATTTTTTTTTGGAGTGTAGCTCCTTTGGTGTGATTGAAATCAAATTCGTTTTATGTGTGTTTGTATATTGAAGTTGGTTTGTGAACAAACAAACTACACCACAAAGCGAAGAAAAAGACTTCCGCTTTACTAATCCAAGGTCTCTAGGTTAAAGGCTTTCAAGTTTCATATGTCTAGTATGAGCTTTTCCAGTAGGCGTATTACGTATTGTTCTTGTTACTTGTGACCAATATGAAGGATTGTATACATCCTGTAAAGCTCATTGTAAATATTAAGGTATGAGTATGTATGGCTACCTCCAATTTGGCTGTATTGAGCTAGATTAGAGATTTGGTGTGACTGCACGGCAATGTGCCATGCACAAGATTTATTTAACCATTCATATATAATCGTTATTCGCTACTTATGCTAATTTGTTTAAATGTTGTATTTTCTAGACT
Source organism: Pharnaceum exiguum (assembly GCA_900322385.1). Classification (NCBI taxonomy): domain Eukaryota; kingdom Viridiplantae; phylum Streptophyta; class Magnoliopsida; order Caryophyllales; family Molluginaceae; genus Pharnaceum; species Pharnaceum exiguum. The sequence goes on along the minus strand of ONZK01001883.1, from coordinate 26,109 downwards.
TGATTATATGTACATTTTGTTTACTACAATTCTATTAAAGTAAACACAATTAGTTTCTTATATTCTTGACTTCTTTTAGCCTATCAAGACTAAGGTGAAACAAATAATAATCAACCTCAATTATTTTCTAACAGTGAATCTATTTGTTAATTGAAGATTCTATTTCACTCAATCATCAATTCAGCTATTTATTTAATGAATTTTGTATGCTTTACTACTATTGTATAATACGACCATTACACGGTTTGCCATCATTTCAACTTAATGAATAAATGTTTGTTGTTCTGTTTAGTTCGTCTCCTTGTGCATAATTCATGCGTGGTTAAGTCTATAATAGTTTATGTTGTAGAGCAAAAAAACCTGATACGTCTGAAAAATACGGCACAAATGAGATCTTTTTGCACAAAGATTAAACATTCAGGGAAAAATAGAGAATAAAATGCAACTCCAGTGACAGATTGATAACCTAGTCAACCAACTCAAACACACTAAGAGAGAGGCACAATATGTTATCACAATGTTTAAAGATTTCTGGAATTTTTTTATACATCGTGGTGTTTGTAACCTAGGGGCATATAATTACATTACATTATTTCTAGAAGGAAATGCATGTCACAAACTATTTCTCATACCATTCGCCTCAACTTTCAAAATAGTTACATCTCCCATATTAGATGTGCCGGCATTCATGAACTTTTCACAGAGTCTAATTAAAAAACCTGCTGCGATCTCCCCATTTGTCAATTCAATTTTTTTTAAAACTGACTGTGATCACTTAAAAATAAGAATATGATCTTTTATTTTTAAAAGAAAAGAAAAAAGAATAAGTTCTTTGACATATCTATATGTTTCTTTTATCCTTTGATAGTTACTCTTTATGCAATTCCCCAAAGAAGCCCAGAGAGAAATAAGTATTTTAGGATCATTAGATCATATCTTCATTGTTAAGATGAAAGAGTTAATAATTGACTTACCTGATAAACAGAGCATGAGATGTATGTACAATTACACTGGGGAGGCGCATATTGTGATGGAATTTGTTCTTTCTGATCTATCTAAGCTTATCAAAAGCTTATATCTGACTCCAAATAACATCAAGTCAATTATGTTACCGTTAATGTTCGCAATTCAATATTGCCACAAGAAGGGGGTTGAACAAAACATCTTGATATATGTAGATGGTACTCTCAAGCTAGCTGACTTTGGGCTAGTTAGAGAGTATATCTATAGACCACTTACCTCTCCGGCTCTCCCATCATGACACTCAACTACATGTAATTTTTTATCTTTTTTTTTATTTCCCTTTCCCTTTTTTACCATATACTGATTACTCGATGACTTGTTTCAGGCACCTGAGATATTCATGGGGAATCGACATTACACTCTAAAAATTGATATGTGGAGTGTGGGTTGCATGTTTGGAGAGATGCTGATCGGCTCCATACTCTTCAAAGGAAAGTGTGTTGCCCATATCCTGTAGGAGATTTATGAATTTGGCTCAGGTGTCCTACCTCAACAACAAGATCTACACAAATGGTGTTTAGCTTGACTTTTATCATTTTTCATTATTGTTGTTTATACATGTTGATTATTTTGTTTACCTTTCTTTAATTTGTAGTTCAAGGGACGAGCTGGAATTGCTTTCCAAACTGTTAAAGGCAAATCCCAAAGAGAGGTGTAGTGACTCCAAAGGAGTTATTTTTCAACACTCCCACTACCCCTAAAAACCAAGATCGTCCCTGGTGCCTCCTAGGACTCGGTCACCACTTCATGCTGCCGCAAAGCCTCTTTTCCCCCTCGTCCACCACTTAATGCTGCTACGAGGCCTCTTTGACCTCCTCGTCCACCACTTCATGCTGTTGCAAGGCATCTTTTGCCTCCACATCCTGCTACTAGGCATCTTTTACCTCCTCATCCTGCTGCTAGACCTCTAAGAGCTCCAAAAGGGAGGCTGCCTCCTCTCCCTGACACCAAGAGGGCTAGATACTAATTAGGCACTCATATTGCCAAATTGACCAACAATATCATAAACCCACTGTTAGACTGTCACTAAATGTAACTATGCCTTCAAAACTTGTGAGTATGTATTTGAATGCTAAGCTACTTATATATATACATCTGTATTGGAGAGGCTTATATTGTCATGGAATTTGTTCATCTACTTATTCTCTTTTCAAAAATTAATATTTGATTACATATTCAAATACATTATATATTCAAATACATTATAGATTGTAATATATAATTATAATTGATAATGTCGAACTTTGCTTACCTTAATTTTGAAGAAAAATACTCTCAAGCTAGCAAATTTTGGGCTAGTTCGAGAGATACTATCTGGACCCCTTACCTCTCCTATTGGAATATTGAATTATATGTAAGTTTGTATAATTTTCTTTTTTTGGTTATTGTGATTTCGCTTTTCCTTTTCTAAACTTCTATTGATTTGTGTTTCAAGGCACTAGAGATCTTGATGGAAAATATCAACTATACTCCAAATATTGATTTGTGGAGTATAGGGTGTGTATTTGGGGAACTTCTAATTGGTTGCCAGATGTTCCAAGGAAATTGTGCTACTCATGTATTGTATCACTCTATCACCCAACTATCCTACCTCACAAACAACAATTATACAAATGGTGAGATTGCTGATTATACAATTATCATTACTTTTGTTTATATATGTACATTGCTGATTTATCTTTCTTTGTAGTTCGAAAGATGAATTGGAATCGCTTTCCAACCTCTTGAGAGAAAATACAAGAGTTAGGTGGAGTGCAGATTGAGCACTCCGGAGTGGCTATTCCTCGAGCCTTCCATTGTCCCTAAAGTCAAGACCCCAGGTTGTGCTACCTCCTTTGTCTCTCTTCCTTACTACAAGGCATCTACCTAGGTCGAGGAAGAACCTCTTCGTGCCGCTTTATCTCCAAGAGCTAGCTTTACCTAGACCTCCTCTACCTCCTCTTAGTGCCGCTTTGCCTCTCGAAAGGATGCCTCCGCCTTCGAAAAGAATGCGGTCTCCCCATCTGTTAATGAAAAAACGTAAATCATATTTTTTATAAAAAACAATTGTGATCACATAGAAATAAGAATATGATCTTTGATTCTTAAAAGAAATGAAAAAAGAATAGGTTCTTTGACATATCTATAGGTTGCTTTTTATCCTTTGAAAGTAACTCTTACTGTTCCCCTTCCTGGTTGAACCTCAAGTGTAAAACAAGGCAAAAAGTCGATATATAAAAGGGTTTCTTACAATCTTGTCTCAATTTAAATGAGGTAATGGGTTAAAATGTTCACATTTATACAAAAGAGAAGTGGTAAATATATTATTGGGTGCCAATTATTAGGTTGTAAAAAGATAAGGATGATTTCAAAATATTTTAGCTTTATAATACTACAATCAGAAAAATTTGCGTAAACTTTTCTAGTATATGAGATGAGGTTATTAATAACCATTGAGGAGTCACTAATAACCATATAGGAGTAATTAGTCAACGTTTTATGTCATTAATGACTTTGTCTCATAAATGAAACAGGTTAACACAAGTTTTTGTGAACTAAAATCAATTAAAGGGTATGATAAGTTGTATGAGTGTATGAGTTTAAGGCTTGGTAATTGGGTTCAAACCCTTGTAAAAACGTTTTGCTTAGTTTCATTGTAGAAAATAAAATACTTTAGAAAAATAATTTTATTAAATAGGAAAAACTGTTTATTTACAAATTGATAAAATAAATTATGGGGTATTACAACATTGGTGTTAATTGACTGAGTTGTACGTTTCGTGTAAAGAGTTGGACATTTCCATTGAGTATGTATCGTCCTAAGCGCTACCATGTAATGATTGATCTTATTCTTAGGCCAATAGAGCTTATGTACAGTTATTCTTATACCCAACCTAAGAGCTTATGCACAATTAGTACTCACACTAACTAAAATAGCTCTCTTTTAGATTTTATCGTGTCAACTTGAGATTCATGCATGACTTGACACCTTGATAGTCACAAAGATTTTAAGACATTTGATACAATTTCTAATTCAAAATGTGAAAAACAAACGTATTTAGATGCTGTGTAATTCAAAAGTTTGTTCTCTTCTTCTCACACAATTGTGCCAATGAGCTCCATATACTATTATTTGTCCAAAGTGCCTGTTTGTTCCACTTAACTTAAGTGGAAGAGCATCGTGCATTGACATGGAGATGTAGATTCGAATCATATGTGAATCCACTTTTCACAACCCAATTTGTGATCACGTTGGTGGTCTCGGACTAAGAGTCTTTGATTGGGTAATGTTTATTAAGGAGTACTGCTAATTAGTATTTGTTAAGGACAAAGTCAGCCTACAAGAATTATGAGTCAGGCAATTCTTATGCGCAATTTGGTATTTTTTTTCTTTTTTTTTAATATTGTTGACGCCTTGAAGGAAGGGAAACTATGTATTAACCCAAACATTAATAAGTGTCAATTTTCTAAAGTTATAAGTACTATGACAATGTATCAAATACATGTATAAACATCCAAACTAATATGATGAGAAACACTTAGGATTTTGAGGTTTGTTTAGATATATATTTTTTATTCTCTTTTTTGTACTATTTTGTGAAACTCAATCTTTATGTGTAAAATATAAGTTTGCAAGTTGATGCCATTACTTTTTGTAAGAGCATTCAGTAGAGTTTAGGTTAATACATACAGAAATACCTTTAAGTGTGTAAATAAAGGACTTTTCACACTTTGATGACTTTTTACACTTTTATCATGATATCCTTAACTTTCCTTGAAAAATAATAAACATTATACCTTCTATTTTCCCACCATTATAATGTAAAGTATTGTAAAAGGTTGATTTCTTTAGTAAATTAATGTGTAAAAAAAATTATGTTAAAATGAAATATATGAAATAGGCTCTTTAGATCATGTTTTCAACTTTCAGATGAAATAGATGATCATCGACTTACCTAGATTGGACAAAGAGAGCTGGAGATGGATATGCATGTGTAATGGAGAGGCTTATATTGTCAATGAATTTGTTTATCTACTTGTTCTCTTTTCACAAAATAATATTTGTTTACATATTCAAATACATTATATATTATAATATATAATTAAAATTGATAATGTCGAACTCTGATTACCTTAATTTTGAAGAAAAATTAAAGTTGTTTGCATGATATATGACTTTCAATGCTTTTTTTGTCAGTAGTAGTGTGTAAGCCTAAGTCGCTTGTATTTTTAAATATTATTATTTACCTCTATGCTGTTTCCTAAAGAAGCGAAGAGAGAGATCAATAGGATCTTTGGTTCAAGATGAAAGAGAATATAATATATAATTAACTTGCCTGATAAACACAGCAGAAGGTGGATGTACAATTATAGTGGGGAGGCCCATATTGTAATGCAGTTTGTTCCATAGGACTTGGCTTGACCAGTCAAAAGCCTCACAGTGACCCCTAGTAACATAAAGTCAATAATGATACAGTTGTTTTTTGACATCCAACATCGGGGGCAGATCTAGTGTAGGAGAAGGTAGGGCAACCGCCCTACATGGACTTGGCGGTGACTATGTAAAATTATGTATAATAATACCCTGCATTACCTAATATATTGTTTTTGCGCTACATAAAATGCACAAAGATCCCCTTGGCTCATTGGTCAAGGCCTTGGCCATCTCATTTGAGGGTTGAGTTCGATTCCTTGGGCATGCATTTTGCAACCTTACCCTTTTTTTTTTTGTAATTCGTCCTACATGAATTTATTTTCGACATCCGCCACTGTCCGACATTGCCATAAAAAGGGGATAGTCCACGTCCATCTTAATATCCCAATATGGTACTCTCAAGCTAATTGATTTTGGGCTAACTCGAGAGATACTATCTGGACCCCTTTTACCTTTCCTATTGTATCATTGAATTATATGTAAGTTTGTATCATATATTTTTTTTTGGATTAATATGATTTCCCTTTTTCTTTTTTTTTTAATTTCTACTGATTCAGGGCACCATAGATCTTGATGGGAATTATCAACTATACTTCAAAGGTTGATTTGGGGAGTGTCGGATGTGTATTTGGGAGGCTTCTAATTGGCTGCAAGATGTTCCAAGAAAATTGTGTTGCCCATGTACTGTATCACATCTATCACCCAAATATCTTGCCTCACCAACAATAATTATACAAATGACGAGTTTGCTAATTATACAATTATCATTATTTCTTTGTAGTTTGAAAGTGAGTTGGAATTGCTTTCCAACTTCTTGAGAGTAAATCCAGGAGATATGTGGAGTGCAGATCGAGCACTCCGGAGTGGCTATTTCTTGAGCCTTCTATTGCCTTCTAAAGCCAAGATCCTTGATTGTACTACCTTCTCGGCCTCCTCTTCGTGCCGCTTTACAGCTTGAAAGGATGCCTCTACCTTCGAAAAGGATGCGGTCTCCCCATTTGCTAATGAAAAAACGTAAGAGAAATGATTTATGTGAATCCGTTTCATATATGAGACTGGGTGATTGGGGTCATTAATATGTAGGCAAAAGGTCATTATAGTGTAGCCGATGGGTCAATATTGTGTTAACGAGGGTCATTAATACCCGATTTCATATATGAAACAGATTAACACAATTTTTTTCCAAAACATAAAACATATGTTTAAAATACCGATTGTGATCACGTAGAAATAAGAATATGATCTTTGATTCTTAAAAGAAAAGAAAAAAGAACAGATTCTTTGACATATCTACATGTTGCTTTTTATCCTTTGATAGTTACTCTTTACCCCCCTCCACTTCCCCATTGAAACTCAAGTGTAAAACAAGGTAAAAAGTAGTGAGCTGGCTAAACAAAGAACAAAAAGAATCACATACAAAACAGGAAAAAGGCTACTCTACTCTATTGAATTGAACTAGGAAATTGGATCGAAAATCACTCTCTTAGTCTCGTCACTCTAGAGGAAGGAAAGAAAGAAAGAAAAGTCACAATGGGCAAATGTATAAAGTAGAATAAAAAGGTGGAATTTGGGAATAAGTTTGTGTGAAAAAGACAAGCCAGTATATTACCCAAGTACAAGTACAACAGTGTGAATAATGAAAACAATAAAATAAAAAATACAGAAAAAAGTAGCACGATTCTATTTTTCTTCTGTTATTGATTTATCAATTTGTTTCTGAAAAAGTCACCAAAAAGAAAAATAGTATTAAAATAATAATAAGAAAATCCAATTCCTATCCTCTGAAAAAAAAAGGAGGACACACACAGAAACACAAAAACACAACAAAACACCACAACACAGAAGAAACGAAACATAAAAACATAACAAAACAGGAGAGAGAAAGAGATCAATCGAATCGAATCGAATCTGGGTCTAAGTTGAGAGTTGTGTTCGAACGTTGTCTAAATTAATTAATAAAATAAATAATTTATTACTTTTATTTTTATCCTTCCATCCATCATCTTACAACAGAAAAAGGAAAAAAGAAAAAAGGTGACATTATTATTTATTCATTTAACTTATTAACCCAATCATATCATATCATATCATATCATATCATATCACAACAAAGACAATTCTTCCTTTCTTTCTTTCTTTCATCTTTTCTTTTTTATCCTTCCGATCATCATCATCATTCACCACCACGACAACCAACACTGTTGTTGTTGATGAAGTGAGAAGACTTTTTTATTTATTGATTGTGAGTGAGTTTGACCTTATTATATTATTATTAAATAAGAATTAGAAGGAGAGGTAGAGAGGGAAAGGGGATAGAGAGAGAGAGAGATGAACGGTGGAGATGGAGGAGGAGAAGGAGGGCAGCAACAAGAGCAGCAAGAGCAAGAGCAAGGGCAAGCGTTGGATTGGAAATTCTCTCAAGTGTTCGGTGAACGCGCTGCCGGTGAGGAGGTCCAGGAAGGTCAGATCCACGCTCCCATTCTTTTTATTTTGTTTAATTTGATTTTGTTGGTTGCAGTTATTATTATTGGGTAATCAAATTTAGGGTTTTCTGATCTGGGTCTTTCTGATCTTAAATGGGAATTTTAGTTGGATTTTAATCTTTTTAATTAGTTGTAGTTTTGGGTATAGTTTGCATGGGTGGAAGTAAGTTGTTAGCTGGATTAATTGATTTTGGTGAGACAGAAAGAAAAGGGAAAAAAGAGAATCTTTTGAAAGTGACATTTTTTTAGCAAGCAAGCTAGCTCATGGAACTGTGGTAGTGTAGGAATGACAGGAAGAAGAATCTAGTAGCTGAAGTAATCAGAAAGAGTAAATGAGAAGCTGGTGTGGTGTACGTGGTCGAACGGAGGTTGTAGTAAAAGGGTTGATGACTTAATAAATTGGGGTGAGCTGCGAATGAATGATGCAGGTAAAGTGAGGAGGGCATTGTATGCAGTGATGGGTGGAAGTTGTTTGGGTTTGGTGATGAGAGTGAGAGAGAGAGAGGTTAATTGGAATGTCGGGATGATATGTGTGTGTGTGTTGTGAATGCGGGTGCAAGAGCAAGAGCTATCATGGGAAGTTTTTTAGGAATTAGAATAAGATTTCAGATGATGCCGATACAGAGTCCTCTCAGTTCTACTGTGGTTCATGAAGGAGCTTCATGACCAGTTGTTCACTTGTTTGTTGGATCCTAAATTCATTCTCTCAATAAGGCAAAGCTCTCTTTTTTACGCAGCGGATAATTAATGGGGTTTCTGTGAATATTTGGGTTGTATGTGAATGGTTCCAGTGAAGTTAAGAAACCCTTTAATACTGATTGTGTTTCTACTTCCTAGATCATGAAAAGAAGTCCCAGAAACAGAATTATGTTGAGAGTTTGATTTTCTCTCTGAATCTATGTTTTACAGTGGATGGGCATCCATTGTGTGGTTATGTATCTGGTCTACTTTTCAGTGCGAAATTAGTTGGCTGTTGAATTCTGGGTTCTAGGGTATTTGCTGTTGGAGGATAACTAATTTCAAATTTTGAGTACTAGGCCACTTTGTTTTTGCGCGGCCAAGGTGTGTTGTCAATGAGGACAGAGCTAGTAGCTGCAGTGTTCTAACTTCTAAGGGGGTTGAAACTGCTTACTTTGTAAACAGTTGTTGTCCACATCATTATGCAGCTGCAAACCTTTCACGGTTATTGCCAACTGCATGAAGGATTGTAGAGATTATGATGTTTGTGGAGTTTGTTTTTAACTGAGAATGTGCTGTGGCGTCATAATAGTTTTGAAGCAATTGTTAGCTTATAATATGTTACCACCTCTACTCTTTAGAACTCTGTCAGAACATAATATGTTTGGAATTTGAAACTCTTGATGTGATTCTGATTAGTTCATAGACAATTGGTTGGAGGGTGTACGTTGATAACGTGTCCTTTCTTAAGATTTTCAAGCAGTGTTTCTACAGTCTACACTCTTTCTTTCCATTTTCTTCGGGACTTTTGGTTGGCCAAAATGCAGCAGACAGATATTGCTTCTCATCATTTGTGATGTGGAGATGCTTTTCTTAGATATCATTTGTCCCCTATAGGTGGGGCAATGAGAACAAGGCATTGGGAGTGATAGTTTGAATTAGTTGATCAACGTCCAAGTCAGCCTATACTTGTGCAGTTGTGCTCCTGCTTATGTTGAATGATGGTGTTTGTAGAATTATGTTGAATGGTGTTTGTAATCTTATTCTCGAGTCCTAGCAGCTATCAAAGTGTTGTACTTGTCGACTCGATTCACTTCCCAGTTCCAAATACTTTTTAAAAGATTTTCTTTCTAACTTACAAGTCCCTCTATTTTGTGACTTTGAGGGGTTAAATGTTTAGCTTTATATGGTTTTCAGCTATGTATAAATTAAATCTTTTGTTGTTGCAGTGGATATCATTTCTGCAATTGAATTTGATAAGTCTGGAGATCATCTAGCGACTGGAGACCGAGGGGGCAGGGTGGTCTTGTTTGAGAGGACAGATACGAAGGATGTGGGTCCATTCAACTTCAATCTTATTCCATTTCATGTATAATTATGACCTATTTTTGTTTAAAATTGTTATTTATGTGGCATCATGCAGCATGGTCTTGGTAGAAGAGATCTAGAGAGGACAGACTACCCAATCAGTAGGCATCCTGAATTTCGATACAAAACTGAGTTTCAGAGCCATGAGCCCGAGGTGAGATCAGCATGGTTTTTGCTTGGCTGCATTTTCTTCACATATAACGACATTTTATTAGTGTCATTTTCATGACAGTAGTGAGCTTGTTTTCCTCTTTGATCAGTTTGACTACCTCAAGAGTTTGGAAATAGAAGAGAAAATCAACAAAATCCGATGGTGCCAATCTGGCAACGGGGCTCTGTTTCTTCTATCAACTAACGACAAGACCATTAAATATTGGAAGGTAAGGATCTCCAGCTGTTTTATGTCTTTTCTGTCACTGGACAGTCCTGGTTGGATATATATGTTAGTTTACACTCTTAAGTGATTAGTGTAACCTGTGGACTGGTACGTTCTTCTCATTTTTTATGGAGGCTATGAAGTGCTGAACCTGATAAGTATCTGACAAGGCACTGAAATTGGCAGTAGTTATTTGTGGTGATTGTAATGTCTTTACTTGGGAAATATACATTCATCACCTGTTAATATGTATACAACAACGACAACATTCTCAGCCTAAATCCCATCTCAGATGGGGTTCTGAGGGAGTCTGATGTACGCAGCCTTTTCAAATCGGGAGACTGTTTCCAGAATCACCTGTTAATATGTATAAGTAGTGTAATTGAGTGAGAGACTATAGAGTCTGAGTCAGAATTCCTTTAAAATGTGGATAAGCTTAAAAGTACTTTTTTGTCTTCTGGTGATTTATTTGCCGCTTTGCTGGAACTTCGTGCAGGTCCAAGAAAAAAAGATCAAGAAATTATCTGAAATGAATGTGGACCCATCAAAGGGTGCTGGAAATGGTTGTGTTGCCAGCTCCAGTGTTCCGAGTAGTTCTAAACCAGGTCTTGCTAATGGGTTGTCGAGTTCCTTGAGCAATGACTTGTCTATGGCCTCTGGAGGAATCTCATCACTGCATTTGCCTGTGGTAGTTGTACCCTATCTATGTATTATATTTCTGTCAATGCTTAATAATGGATAAGTTTGACAATTCTGCTCAACCTTTGTCTGAAATGGACATCGTTTCTCTCTTAAATTCCTCTATAAATATGTTTGTGCAGCTGGTAGTTTTCATTGTCTATTTGTCTGTCAAGCAAGTGCCCTCTATAGTTGACCTTTCTTTTTATTTTTTAATAGCTAAGGAGTTCTTAGTCTAGTGTTTAAGATTGAGGCACTGTAGCCTATATGTCTAAAGTTTGAATCCCCTCCACCCCATACTATAACTTACTAATAGTGGCCATCTTGAACTAAAAAAAAAAAATCAATCCAATACATTAGTCCATTGCCTATGGAGTAGAATTAGTTAGTAATTCCAGTGTCTCTCTTGGAAACAACGAACCTCTATGTTTTGATAGAGGGGATAGGTTGCGGACATTGTGATCCCCCTAGACCCCATGGAATGGGAATTGACGTGGGGTTTTTTTTTTTTAAATTGTTAGATAGGGTGAACTCCAGGTACATTATTTTTTTCTGCTATAAATCTCTTGTGATTGGGGTTTTATTATATACAAACAACAACAACAACAACCGAGTGTAAATCCCCATTCAATGGGGGTGCTCGGGTTAGGATGTACGCAACCTTACCCCTGTTTAAGAAAACAGAGAGGTTGTTTTCGAGATTGACCCATGCATTGAAGTATTGACTTCCAATAACTTCACTAACAATAAGAAGTATTGGAAGGTTTTGTAGCCATTAGGGTTTTATTATATATTTGTGGTAATATCGTTGTGGCTACTTAAGGGTGATTTTGTCATTTTTCTGATGTTTTCACTAGAATATGCATTGTGCAAACTGCAAACTTATATCTGAAGTTGTAATAATGATTAAGTACTTCCTGCAGTAGAGATTGTTTCGAGTGCGATTCCGCAGCCATATTTTTTGTTACATTTTTGGTCTTATAAGTGATCTTATTCACCCTGTCATTTCCCTTCGAAACTTACACGTAGTAGAATGTGATCTTGAATGGTTGAACTTGCAGGTCACAAGCCCGGAGACTAGTCTTGTCGCAAGGTGTCGTAGAGTTTATGCTCATGCTCATGACTATCACATTAATTCAATTTCGAATAACAGGTACCGACTCCTTTAATTTGCACTTTGTTACTTGTCTTAATTTAGACATAACAGTATAATCAGTGCAATTTTTTAATGAAGCTTCTTTAATCCCGTCTCTTCAAATTTCTGGATGCTTCTTGTGTTGAACTTCTTCTCATATGCTTTAGTCAAATTCTGGGGAGTGACTTACTAAGATTCAGGGGTGAACTACTAAGGTTCAGTGATATCTGACACGTACGTGAGTCTCCTATGGTGGGTTATATTTTTGAGCCCTCCTAAACTTTTTTTCATGCCTCGACTGTGGTATTTCAGACAGGTAGCGAGTCCTATGATGGGTTGTATTTTTGAGCCCTCCTAAACTTCTTTTCATGCCTCGAACTGTGGTAATTCAGATAGGTAGTGAGTGATGAATTGGCATATTACCAAGTAGCACGAATAACCCTCCCCCTTGTTTTTGAGTCTATGCGGTGCTTACTGGTGGAGCTTCTACCCTTGTGCTGGCAGCACGTACATTAGCGGCATCGCATCATCACATGATATAGGATGAGCTTTTGAGGTCAAGATTAGCGGAAAATGGACACGCTTCTACCCATGGTCATTGTTATAAAAAACACACACCCATTTTACTGCTTCTGGTGCTCTCAAAGGATTGGAGACTTCTGAGGTCTCATGCACCCCTAACTAGTATCAATATTGTGCTCTTTATTCTTCTTTGTTCTTTTCCAAAGCCTAAGCTTCTTAAGGTGTGAACGGTGTTGGGTGTAGTCAACTTCCATCATATTCTACACGGGGAATTCATCTTCCCTTATGTGTGTACTCTTTTCTTTGAGAGTAGTGACCAGGGAGACTTAAGTTTCTACTTTGGTACTCTTCAAGTACCTTCTAGAGAGGGCTCTTTGGTGCTATGGAGTCATATATGGAGCGGAGATATGGTGTGTGGAAGTTGAGAGAAGAAAGAGCTTTGCAGCTGCAGAAAGGGCATAGCCTGTTCTAGAGTGGTTTTAATTTTTACTCATCCGGTTACACTGTGGTAGAGATGAATGTGGGCTGTTTTTTGTCTTCTCTCTTTTTTGTTTGACGATATTTATTATCGCTTTCAGTGCTTTATAACTTCCACATAATTTCCTTTTTTTTAAAAAAAAATTCACATAAATGAATTGCACGACATGCAGATTTTTTTATAAAATAATTAATTCTGCCAGTCTGATTTGTTATGATGTAATTTCATGATTCCTAGTTACATCTTTGTGCTGCAGTGATGGCGAGACTTTTATATCAGCTGACGACCTGCGAATAAACCTTTGGAACCTGGAAATTAGTAATCAGAGCTTCAATATTGTTGATGTAAAGCCCCAGAACATGGAGGATCTAACTGGTATTTCAAGATTTCACTTTACTATCTCCCTTAATTCTCCATGAGCTGTTTAGTAGGAAATGTGGTTACTATTGCAGTGAAACTTATTTGGACCTCCATCTTTGATTGGAATTCGTGGAGTTTGCATGGTGTTGGTTGAGGGACAATAGCATAGAACTCATCTCTAACTCAATGTATCCTTCTTATTCAATGCTTTATAATGCACTCCAAAATGGTGGTCATGAAGGTGTCAATTAAAAAGAAAAAAGATTTTAGGAATAATCAGTGGAGTTATAGGATTCTTGATTTATCACATTTGAAATAGTTATTACAATATTTCTAGCTCTTGAAAGTTGTTATATGATACTTGTGATTAGAAGGGGTTGACTACTTTGTATGTGAGATACCTGCAAGCTGCTTCTTGATGATGAACTTGC
>ONZK01001882.1:6186-31139 GCA_900322385.1 Pharnaceum exiguum | reverse complement strand
TGTGATTTCTTGGTTAACTTCTCTTGTTTGATTGATGGCACGATTGAATCTCGTAGTTTACTAGGTAGAATTACGCTCGACGACTTATTATTGTAATATTTTTCCTTTGCATCTAACAAAATATCCAATAGCTCATCGTGGAAACGAGCTATAGCACCACGCCAAACGACTTTTCTATTTTGTTAAATATTATCAAATGGATCTAAGATATGTAGAGGATTTATAATCTCCGTATAATCTTGCACAGACAATATAAATTTGATTCGCGTCTCTTCAGTCTAAAATATGAGACTTTTCAAATATCTCATCAACGTTCTTGCGAGGGAAAAACAATAAAGTTTTCAAACAAAATAAAATTGTCAAAATAAAGTTTATTTGCTTGAAACTAAAGTTAAAGCAAAAAATTCAGAAGAAGTTTTTTTAAAAAAAGTAGCAAACGTATGAAGACAATCAGACAACGGCTTGGCAATCTATTATACAAGGGACTGCGATTTTCAAGGTTAGCAGTAAATTGAAAATAATTGCACAACAGACCAAAACCTTGAATAAAAAGATTAGCAGGGCGAACGAGAGAATCCATGATTTAAAACAGCAGCTGCGCAATACTCCAAGTCTTATTAAAAAAGACTTATTCAATCAAGATTTGATTTCTCAGGTTGTTCAACTCGACAAATGGAAAGAAATTGAGGAACATGTAATGAGACAAAACTCGAGAGGTATATTGCTGAAAGAATGTGACAAAATACAAAATATTTTCATGCACAACTAGTGTCAAGAAAGAAGAGAAATTCTTCTCATCTATTCTGAACAAGAATGGAGTTAGAGTTGATGATCAACAATCACTGCAAATGATACATTGTGAAGTAACTCAGCTGAGTTTGAAGAAGAATTTATGTTTACAGTCGTATATGGTTTTAACAAAAGCAAATATAGAAACTGTTTGTGTACAGATCTTTGTAGAATTTCACATGCAACAGATGATCCTTGGATAGTGAGAGGTGACTTTAATACCATTTTGCATGCAGATGAGCACATTGGTAAAAGCATTGGGGTATCTAGATATTAAAGATTTTCAATTCTATGGTGGAAATCTTACCTTAAGGCTAGCTATTTTGACCACTCCCCTTTGGTGGTTCATTTCATCCAACAATGTTGGGGACTTAAGAACCCTATTGGGTATTATAATATGTGGGCTAGCCATAATCTTTATCATAGTGTGGTTAATGCAGGTGGGAAAAAGAGTAAGCAGGGTACCAGAATGTTTGTTTTGTTTGAAGAACTGAAGAATCTGAAGCCAATATTGAAAGAGTTCAATAAAAACTTTTTCTCAAGATATTGAAATGTAGTTTCATGATGTGAAAGAGAAACTAGAAGTACAACAACAGAAACATAAATGAATGATACACAGTAGCTAGAAGCTGAAATGGAAATGAGAATGTAGTATAGGGAAAAGATGAAAGCATATCATAGCTATTAAATCATCTAATGTTGGCCATGTGAATGGAATATCTTAGTAGAATAATGATTCTTGTGGGACAAAAACAAGGTTTCGAAATTTCTCGGAGAGGCAAATCATTAAAATTAAGGAAATTTACCATTTTGGGTACCTGACCTATACCATAATACCAAATTGGGATCCAAAGTATTCAATATGTCAAACAAGGTACCTGTACTTTTGAACGTTGTACCAATATGAGACCCCAATCAGTTTTCTGTCACAGAAACTGTCCAAATTAGGGTCATTTGAGTAATTTTACACGCAGGATTTGTCTGCATCAGTGAGCTGAAGATAAACTCCGAGGGAGAGACAAAGAGAGAGGGGAGTGGAAGAGATATAGTGTTTTTAAGTGAGATTAGGTTTTATTATGATAAGAGTATATTTCATGGATGAAAATATGTTTTCCTTTTGGTTTCCTTGTTTAGGGGACTATGTAATAAAACTGACAAATCCTGCCTGCAAAATTATTCAAATGACTCTAACTTGGTCAGTTTCTGTGACGGAAAACTACTTAGGGTCCCAATTTGGTACAACGTTCAGAAGAAGTACAGGTTGCCTGTTTGACATATTGAATACTTTGGACCCCAGTTTGGTATTATGGTATAGGTCGGGTACCTAAAAGGGTAAATTTCCTAAAATTAAAATATCTATTGTTTGCCAGTGATTTAATTTTTTATTCAATAAGGGAGACTATAAGTCTGTTTTGACGCTTTTCAGTGGCATTAAACTGTTTTCTACTTCTTCGGGTCTTGAAGTCAACTATCAAAAGTCATCCAAATATAATTACTTTATGAAGACAGCGAATACATGAAAAACTAATTTAACTGAAGCATTTGGAATCTGCACAGGTAGTCTTCTCTTTAAATATTTGGAAGCTAGAGTCATAGGGACAAGACTAAATTAGTGTACGAACTTATGATACACTACAACAAGTCAAACTTATGCTCTTTCTACTAGTCTTTCCTTTGTCCGGTCAAAACTACAAGTTACAAATATAAGACACATGCTTTAACAAAATTCTTACCTTGGGCATTGGGCGGTGGCCAACCACGTCGTGAATAGGTTAAATTCATCCTGGACCCCGAGATTCTTGCATCTCATCATCCCCATTAACCACACCAAACAAGTTCTGCATCGCTTGTAACTTGACAGGCTAGTCCATGGTAGATTGAGCAACCAAATGCGTGAATACCATATTACCGTTGGGAGAAATGTACATGGATTGTGGGCTAATGCATGGCCAGACAGTAACAGGTTTTCTCAATTAGCTCATGCACAGGCTTGTACATTCTGTAGATGAGTTGTTTGTAGAGGAGGCTAGAGTATAGCTTCAACGGTGTAATATCACCAAGTGACATGTTTTCAAACAAGTGGGTCAGCTTTAGTTTGCTGAGAGAGAGGCTATGGAATTTGGGGTCGTAGTGGTGGCAAAAGGCGAGGAAGGAGACTGGAAGCCCGACAATTTTGAGGGGGGAGAGGGTTTCTGTTATCAGAGAACAATGTTGTTTTACAAAGAGTACATAGAGTATTATTCCATAAACCCTCTCAGCTTCCCCTGGGTAGCGTAGTTAATGAGGTTGTAATTTAATTTCATATTATTGTTGTAGAAAGAACTTTCTCCATCATGAGTGTGTGCACCGAGTTGGGAAAATCTTAAATTATCCATAGTGTAGTGTGGGAGACTTAGAGATGTGGGGATAAAAAGAAAAAGGGTGAGAAGGTGCGGTGTGAATAACGAAGTGAACAAGTTTAGTGAAGAAGTTCGCTTTGGTTTAGGGCTGGGGCTTGGCTAAGGCGGGGGACAAATTATATGGTACACCCCCACATGTACAGAAAGTTGTACACGTGCCCGTTTAAAAAAAATCTACCGTCCCTTGAATTAAACAAGGAAAAAGACAACTGACACTTTTTTCCCTTTTCATCGAGCAATTCTAAACTAATAGTGACTAAAGCCTATTGGAGGGGTAGAAGGTAAAAAATAAAGGACCCTCAACTAATCATAGTTAGCATTGTACGAATAAGCGTGTGGGAGGGGATTGAAATACTAGCTTAGATGGTAGCTTGGCTTCAGCCAATAAGAGAACGCCACTTGGCGTCCCTCTATTATTTTAATTTTGTGTATTTAAAATGAGTTTTTTCCATAATTTTTTTTATAAAAATATATTAAAATTACCAAAATCCTTATTTTTGTATTCCATATCCATAGACACCCATTTTTATATACTGTATTAAAACGTTAATTTTTAAGTGATAAATATACATGTGAAATGAAATTATGATAGATAGTGGGGCATGTTCTTTATAGCTGTGTTTTCGTGTCTAATTTTGTGTTTAGATGAAAGTATTTAGGACGTGGAAGATGGGTTTTGGGAGTTTCTTTGAATCCTTACATATCCTGTTACATGGGAAATAAACGTGAAGATTTTGAAAACGAGTTTCTAGTTTTGATGAAAATTATTTGGTTTTAAAAACATTTTGAAATCATTTTGCATGGAAAACATTTGATTTCTCAAAAAAATCATCTTTGAACGCATTTGCAAATTGTGATCAATTAAATATTTTTAAAAAAGTTTACATAAACACTCGCATAGAAGTGTGAAAATATCTAACATTATATTTCCACAATAATTCAAAATCATTTTATCACGAGTGACAAGATTTGATTAACTTTTATAAAGTTTGAGGATGAAAGGTAATTGGTAAAATTTTTGTTTCTTTTTTTTTTATAAAGGTGATGATAATCATTAATCAAATAGTCATGGGTTATTAAAATTTGAAATATTTATGGTTTCTGGCATATCAATATTTGCTACATCTTCTTTATCATTATCATTGAGAGATAACAATCATAAATGATAATAAAGAAGAAATATTGTAAACATATAGTAAAATTTACATTTAATGAAATAAATTTGGTGATAACATCATCCAATACAAAGAAACTAATAGAAAAGGAAGAAGTAACCAGAGATTGAGATATTGAACAAATTCATCAAGAGTGAATACGAAATACTAACTTAAAGAAAGCGAGAGGTGGTTTAAGCAACTTTTAACTTTGATAATTGAGTTGTCTTTGCTTATTCTCTTCCATTGCTAGGCCAAAAGGGGCTCGCCCATTCAAAAATAAATCACTTCATTCTTTTTCCTTTCAGCCTAATCAAAATTAACCATCCCCATCTTTCAAAGGTAAGGTTTTAAGTAACCACGCTGAATGATAAAATTCTCTTGAATGATTTTGGGCATACGTATACGGTTTGTTAACGGAAAAATTTTGTTTTAATTGTTATAATTTGGTGAAGAAACAACTTTTTTTGGGGACTACTAAATATAACAACCCAAATTACTAAATGTAACAACCCTTTTAAAACTTTTACAAAATGTGACAATTTTAACCTTTTCCTTCTTTAAACTAAATCAACACATTTCTACACACTCTCTCTCCTACCACCATGTGAAATGAATGACTCTCTCTCTCCTACATAGACTATTAAGTCCATTTACACTAACTTTTCTACTATTTTGTGAAATTAAGGACTCTCTCTTTTACATAGAACTCACTTCTTCTATAAAAAATTAAACTCACTTGAGCTAATTGGTGAGTTGCATCTAAGTGGTGAAAGGAAGAGGAATTGAGTTAAGTGATGAATTCATAATACATACCGTCGCCGCCCCCGCATCTTCCCGTCACTCCCGACTTACAGCAAGTTGAGAGTTCAATTGCAAGTGAACTCTCGACTCGCAAGTCGTGAGTGACGGGAAAACGCCGGGGCGGGCGGCGGCATGTATTGGGAATTCATCACTTAGCTCAACAACTCTCCCTTTCACCACTTAGATGCAACTCACCACTTAGTTCAAGTGAGTTTTATGTAGAAGAGTGAGTCCTTGAGTTTTATATATAAGTATCTTACCTAATTGGTTTGGAGAGAGAGTGGTGGCGTTCTTGGAGGGAGGCAGCGGTGGTGGCGTTTTGTGAGGGTGGCGGCAGGCGTGGGAGGAGAGGGAGACGTTTGGTAGGAGAGGGAAGAGAGAGAGCGTGTTTAATTTGGGGGAGGGAGGAGAGAGAGTGTTTTGTTGTAATTTGGGGATAAGGGTAAAGTAGTCAGTTTCTTATTTTTTTAAAGAGGGTTGTTACATTTATCAATTTTGGGTTGTTGTATTTAGTAGTTATGTTTTTAATTATTACTTAATTTAGTTTAGTTTAATTTATTCGAGTAAAAAAAATACAAAAAGTTAATTGCGCAGTTTGGTTCATTTAAGGAGTGATTTGTGTAATTTTTTTTATTACACTAGTAGATATACGTAAGCTAGAAGTCTATTTGTTATTTCTCCAGTTTCGAAAAGTTTTTTGTTTTTAATAAAAAGAGAATTTTGTACAAACTACCTATAAGTTTGGGCTCTTTGCGAAAAACTACCTAAAAAGTTTTTTTTTTGTAAAGAACTACCTACAAAGAGCAAAATATTGGTCAAAGGGTCTAAAAAGACCAAAATACCTTTACTAAATGTTATTGAGGTTTCTTAATTATGGAGAAATAAATTCAATTGAGAAAAGAGTGTACAAACACAACTTTGAAATTTCAAATATAATTTTGTTAATATTTTTGGAAGGAGATAAAAAAGGGAAAAACATTTACAAGTGATTATAAACAAGGGTATTATCGTCTTTTCAGGTAATTTGACAAAGTTTTTGCTCTTTGTAGGTAGTTTTTTACAAAAACAAATTTATTAGATAGTTTTTCACAAATAGGCCAAAGTTGTAGGTACTTCTTTACAAAATTCTCTAATAAAAATGATTAACAATTAGTAATAAAAAAAACTTAAAACTTACCCACAAGCCTTAGCAGAAGTCAAAAACTCATCAAAAACCCTACGCATCTAACAAAAAAACATCTTACGAGTACTAAATACTACTAATCCCCCTACTCATCTGCTTACCTTAGAAACGCCACCTTTGATTCCTTCCGCATCTTACCATCACCTTACAATATAATACAATGGTAGCACTCTCTCTCATTTCAATCCTACCCATCTGCTGCCTTTCCTTTCCGATATTGACTTTAAAAACTGAAACATTTGGTGTTTTATTTGCAGGGTGAGACTGAAGAAGGTGCTGATATCAATTTATCCAATGAAGAGCTTGAGAGGAAGAAGAAGAAGGAAGAAAAGGTAATAAGGTCTTCTTTGCCCCTCTCTCTATCTCTCTTTTCTCTTCACCTTTCTTTTCTTTGTTGGTAGATATTTTTGTATAATATAATGTGTGCCGCTTTATTACCTTCCTTTGAAAAAAATGCTTGTTTTTGTAATTACCCAATAATAATAATAATTTACTATGTGTTTCGTTCATTCAAGTATGTGATTGTGATATAATATGAAATGCGGATTGACTTGTGGTGAAGGAACAAGATTTCGGGTTGAAAAAAGTTCTAATCTTTTTAAAGCTTTTTTTGGAATAGAGTAGACCATACCATAGTGTGGGACTACAGTGAAAAAGTTAAGTTAAGAACCCTTTTATTGTTGTGTAGGATTAGTATTAGTTGTCTTGTCACGCAAATTCATTCTCGGTTTTAAGATTAGTATTAGACAGCTAATCTAATTCTGAAGGAAGGGAAGGGACTGTTAGGTAGTTTTTCATGAAAAAGCTACTTCTTACTTTTAGTGAAGTTGCGGGAAGTCAATACTTCAATGCAACAATGCATTTTGGGTCAATCTCGGAAACAACCTCCCTGTTTTCTTATACAGGGGTATGGTTGCGTACATCCGAACCCCTGAGCACCCCCATTTAACGGGGATTACACTTGGTTGTTGTTGTTGGCCTTTGAAAAGCTGACTGTCTTTATACAGATTCGTACTTTGTTAGATGCTGTTGTCTTGTCTGTATGGGATGGTATGGGACGGGATGCCTTTGAACTTGTGTTGTGTTGTATTCTGTAGATGATTGATTCATTTCTGTTTTTAAAATGATAGGCAAAGGCCAAAGAAATGAAGAAACAGAAGGCTGCTCTCAAAGCTGAAGCTGCCAAATCTCAGGTACTTCAATTTCATTTCATATGCCTGCCTTGTAAATCTGAGTGCCAATGCAATCGTTTTATATTGGAATCTCCTGGTGAAAACGTCTTTCAGCAATTATTGTTGTCATTTGCTTTATTATAAAAATACTAAGTGGTGATACGCGTGAAATAATGTTTGTGTAGACTCAACAAGCATCTACCTCAAAGAAAGCTGAGAGAAAGAATGTAAAGAAAGATGGTGACGATGAGAACCCTGAGGATTACATGGATCCGGAGACCCCTTGTGGTGAGAAAAAGCGGCTTTCACGTGTTATGGCAAAGCAGTATTCTCCTGCTGCAGTGGAGCAAGGGTAAGTAGAATTTTTCTATGGATCTTTGTCTGAATCAACTTGGGGCAGTATTTTTTTTTTGGATATGTTTTCTCAATTATCTGTTGACACAGATGGTATCCATGGTGGGATAAGGCTGGCTTCTTTAAGGCAGACGCGAATAGCTCGAAGCCACCTTATGTAATTGTAAGTACTCATTCAGTTTTTTTTTTTTTTGGTGCAAGTACTCATTCAGTTTACATGGAAATGCTCAACTATCTTGCCTCGTGTCTTATTTCTGGCTTGTAGCATATGGTAAATTTTTGTGTTCTGAAATGATGGAACAATTTCTTAATCGTTTATGTCCTGTGGCTTGTAATTTGAAATCTTCCGTACGCTTGAGTGTTGAATATAAACTTTAACTATCATTCTCTGTAGCCTTTTGTCATTCTTCACTTATTACAGGAAAGTGATGGATATTGAAAGGCTCGAGTTTCATTGTACTTAGTTTAGCTTGTTGCTGCTGTTATTGTTACTATATGAACCCTGTACTTGTGTAGGCTTGTATGATGTTTAGCTTACGCGTGATTGATATTAGCATTCCTTGAGTCAATGTTAAATAGAGGATTCCATAAAGTTATGTAAACATATGCTTCTGGGATGCATTTGAATATCTTAGGTTTTAACTCTTGTGTGATATGATGGATGAGTTTCTACTGCCTACAAATGAAAGGGGAGCTGCCCTTTTTTGTCTCTAGAA
This sequence comes from Pharnaceum exiguum, assembly GCA_900322385.1. Classification (NCBI taxonomy): domain Eukaryota; kingdom Viridiplantae; phylum Streptophyta; class Magnoliopsida; order Caryophyllales; family Molluginaceae; genus Pharnaceum; species Pharnaceum exiguum. The sequence goes on along the minus strand of ONZK01001882.1, from coordinate 22,568 downwards.
TCAAATTATATGCATATACTTGTTATATATAAATAAAGGATCTTCTCCCCCCGCCCCATTTTTTTTTCCAGTGTAACTTAAATGATATGATGGATGAGTGCCTACTGCCTACTTATGTATGCTTAGCATAATTTGGATTTTTTCCTTCTGTGTTTGTTTGATTCTTCATATATGAAAGTCCCTTTTGGACTTCGTAGTTCTTTTTTTAAAACTCTGTTTACTGTTTCCTTTTGCGCCGAGGGAGGGGGTTGAGGCTCTTTGATAAATCTGTCTAATTGCTAATCTTTTATTCTCTGGACATCCCCTAGGGGTATTATTTTTAAATATACATCACATAATTCCAACTTATATCTGGATTTGACAGCCTTTGTGGTTGTTATTTTACTTGAAACTTCTTTGTTAAAGATTTCATTAATATTTTTTAAAAATTTATTTGCTTCCAGGTTTTGCCTCCTCCAAACGTAACTGGGGCACTTCATATAGGTCATGCTCTTACCAGTGCAATAGAGGTGAATCTTTTTGACCTTCATGTTTCTTTCCTTCTCTTTTGTGGTGGCATTTGTTGAAGGTGGTTGAAGGATGTAAATTCTCAAGGTGTTTAGCCATTTTGTACTGTTTGCAGGATACTCTTATTAGGTGGCGGAGGATGTCTCAGGACGAAACCTTGTGGGTTCCTGGAATGGACCATGCTGGGATAGCGACACAGGTAACTTGAATGTTTGTTATTTGGTTAATGATTTGTTTTCCTTCCTGAAAGAGCATGCAATATGAGTTGGAGTTCACATCATTGTACACCCAGATTTCTCTTATTCTTTGCTGTGGCATTTTTAAGTGCCTTTTTTTGTCCATAACTTTTTTCGATGGGTGGCAATATTGTATCACCTGTAAATGTAAATCTTTCTAGAATCCTAGACATTAAAGGGGACTTATTACATACGCTTATGATGCCTCAATACTCCCTTTTTCGCACTCTTTATTCCCGTTTTATTTCAACACGAAGTTTAGTAGGCTAAATGCTTCTTTTACACTTTTTAAGAATTTCAAAATTGTAAGGCCCATTTAATGGTTGGGGCAAAAGCATTAGGGTTGCAGAATGAGAAAAATAAATGGTGTATTAGGAAAAGGGTGTCATAAAAGTTTCTACTAAAGGATATCGGAACATAAATTGGGATATCTCAAATTAGAAACGGGGAAGATAAAAGTGGAATGGAGGAAGTACTAGTTAAGCGTGGCGTAGAAGATGGATAATTGCACTAAGAGGGTTGAAGCTGGGAGTGGCATCATCATTCCTGCCTCATTAATTGCCTTTTCTCTGGTCATCATGAGTTTTAGTCACTTCTCTTCATGGAGGATTCGTCGATCCAATTGTTGAGAAGGTTATAAAGAGGCATTAACTTAATGTTGTGAGGGGGCTTGTTTTCCTTGAGCCGGATTTATCTCCCTCATGCTGTCCTTGCTATTCCACCCTAATTAGATGGGGTTTGGCTCTATTGTGAGTTAATCACACAATCACATGTAATTGTCCGTGAAATTTGTTTCCCAAGTGCCTTCCCTTCTTTTTCCACATGATGAAGTACAATTTGGGTGACATGGCACGCCTTAGATTTTGGGAGGATTTATGGTTAGGAGATCAAGTGTTGTGCACGAGGTTTCGTCTTATTTTTAGGTTATTTACCGTTCATGAGGTTTCTGTCATTTCTTTCTGGGAGGTGGATAATGGAATTTTCATTTGCGACGGAAGCCGCATGAGCGAGAGATGGACAAGATCATTTCCTTATTAATTGCTCTTAGTACTTTGTGGTGATCAGGATTCTAAAGTTTGGTTAGGTGAAAAGTCTTGGGTGTTTTCGATCTAGTCGTTCCCTACTACTCCTTCCGTCCCAAAAATTCAAATTGAATGTCCTCAAGAAAATCACATTATACATATTAAGATACATCATTTATTGACCTATTTAATCAACAAAAAGGAAAAAAAATTCCCACTTTACCCCTATTTAATATTATATGTATTGATTGCTTTTTCAACGACAACATATAAATGCTACGGATATAATAGAAAATTGTATAATAAGGTAGTTAGAAAAGGACACAATTTTGGACAAAAAATTTCACTGAAAAGGAAATTTATTTTGGGTCGGAGGGAGTAACTTAAGTGTGCCCTCAAAGTACCCTTTGTTTCCTATTGCTAACTTAGTATGGAAAGCATTTGTGTAGACTATATGTTTGGGAAGGATCGACACTAATGATATCCTACAGAAGAGGAGTGTATGGCCTTTTCTATGGCCCTTTCTTTGAATCTTTATGTGTTGTGTAGGTCTGGCTGGGAGATTGCATCTCATCTTTCTTACATTGTCATTTTTCATTGTATCCATGGACTAGGCTCTTCACTTGAATTGGTGAACATTAGATTTGTCCAGTATTCGTAGTAGACTTCTTGTGTAGTAGACTTCGTGCAAATCAAGTTCATGCCTTTCCGGAGGGATAAGAAGATGAAGGTGCTATGTCAAAATGCGTTGGCAAAATTTTGGAGTATTTGGCTTGAACACAATGCAATAATTTCACTCGAAGTACTTTTTATGTTTTGTCACCTTGCTTTTTTTGGTAACGAGTTATCTTGCTTTCTTGTGGACAGAATTCCGTGGAGCTTTTTTTAGCCTACCTTTTTCTATTTAGCAAAGCAGTTGGTCTTGCCTGTAAATGTTGCTTTGAGAGGACAGCTTGTCCTCCTTTTACATTAATAATATTTTTTTTATCTTAAGAAAAAGGCTCTGAGTAGGAGATGGGGAGGAATCCGAGAAATATGGATGTTTCGGAGAAAGTTTGTCAACCCAAGAATGGAAGGTTAAGTGGTAACCTGGAGAGTTCCCTATTTGGTGGTTCCTAGTGGAACCTGGACTTCTTTTGGTGCAACATTTGCTAGATCTAGGTCAGATATGCGAGATTAAAAACTACAATAGGCGCCAGTTTCAAAAATTATTTTTGAATTGTGCCTCTTTAGAGTTTAGACGGCCAATGTTGGTCAGGTGAGTTCAATTGGAATGGGCTTCTCCATTTTAATGTTTTTGGTTTGGCCAATGGGTCAAATTGTTATTGCTTGTCAAACTTTTTTGTGGGGGCGTGCTGTCTTCAATCTTTTTCCTTTTTCTACTAATGGAGACTGAGAATGGAAGAAATTACAGTTATAGGATCCCTGAGAATATTTAATGGATTGTAATTACTAAGAATAAACCCATATTCTCTTGCGTGCTCGTTACTTGTTAGTACCCTTTTGCTGCTTGTTACTTGTTAGTCCTACTCCAAATATTGGTCCCAAGTGTCCCTATTACTGATTTGAGGATTGGGGGGGGGTCTTTTGTCCCCTTTTTATTTACTCACTGTCTTGATTCTTGCTTCTCTGGAATTTATAAGTTGATGTTGGAACTTGTTACAATCAATTGATACTCTCCTGCTCTTCTCTTCTGTCCACACATTTGATTTCCATTGTGTTATGAAAGCGGTGTTATTTTGACATGTAACTTGTTCACAGGTTGTGGTGGAAAAGAAGATTATGCGTGAAAGACAACTCACCAGGCATGACCTTGGCCGAGAAAAATTTGTGTCTGAAGTGAGTTCAATGATTGTTTGTGTTTAGCTAATATTAGTACCACTTTCAGAAGAATTTATTACGGTTGCTCCTGCAACTTGGTGAATATTAGGTTTGGAACTGGAAAAACGAGTATGGTGGAAAAATATTGGAGCAGCAGCGCCAACTTGGTGCTTCTCTTGATTGGACCCGGGAGGTGTGACCTTAAGCTGTTGATTGTTTCTCTTCTGTGCATCACTACTATCGCTTATTAAGTCTTTTAGGTTTCTCAATTGTTGTTCATTGTCTATCTGCAGTGTTTTACTATGGATGAGAAAAGATCAAGGGCAGTCACAGAGGCGTTTGTAAGGCTGTACAAAGAAGGTCTTATCTATAGGTATGGTTGACTGAGAGTTTGTTGCCTACTGTTCTTGTAGAACACTGGTTGTCTTTTAGCTTTTTGTTTCCATTTGAAACTTTGGTGTGTTATGCTTTCAAAACTAATGTAATTTCCATGTGAGACGAATACTTCATGTGCTTAATACTTTAATTTCTTTCTAATGACTTATGTGGCTTGTGCAAACTCCCAAGTCCCAAGCTCTTTACCTAAGTACCTAACCTTGCAGGATACACTAAAATTATGACACTGGGCCTTTTTTTAAATATATATTAGTTAAATGCCCATGCCCATGTTGTTGTACCGGTCAACAATATTTGGCGATAATTAATTGTTTGGCGGTTGAACGGTATCAATAATTTGTTTCCAATAACGTTAAATAATATGAGAATTTGATAACCAAAAAAGCAGCAAAATATAGCAAGTGCTTGGGTATTGTAAATTTGTAACACCATGGGTCGTTTCTTCGGAGGCAACCCATGATATTGCTTCTTCTTTTTTCCTTATTTTGCATGTTTTGGTGAAAAAAACCACCCACAACAATATCCTTTTGGATATATAGCTATGGTGAATATCCTTGTAGTTTAGTTCTGCTCAAGATTAGTAAAAATGTTAACTAGATTCAATTTATTTTTTTAGTTATGTACAAAATTTGTTATGCTTTTAACTACATTCATATATATTGATTTGGTTTAGTCCGATTCAGTATTTTCTTTAGTTTATTTCAGTTAGGAACCAGTTAAGTCCACCTTATTCTCTCTCAAAAAAAAGTCCACCTTATTTGACTTGAATAAAGTAACTTTTTTTTTTTATAATACACGGCAAGTAGAAGATAATAAATTTTCCTTAAGACCTTAATTAAACCGAATATAGTGCTTTACATGTGATACTTTTGCTCACCGATAGTGCTAATTTTTTATTGACGGGACAGAACTAATTTAACCTGCACTTCCCCAACTATACATATCCTGATATAATCTTTTATGGTTTAAGTAAATTAGAATAATGTAGGACAATAGTAAATTATGGTTGATTTTTTATTTAATAATAAGTTTTTATTGGTTGATTGTGTCTTTGTTGGCCAACAATAAGCAACAACTCAGCTGCATATGGCTATGGCAATGGCATTCGTATACTACGTGCTCGCGATGATTTTTCGTGACGCCAAATTTGATATTAGGATAAAGAAAAGTTAATTATACAATGTAATGTATATGATGCAAAAATGTGTACAATATTATAACATTTACTTATTTTTATATAGTTATAAAAGCTGTCAATAAAATACTTTCCATAATTTATTTCACCAAATATATGATTACTATAAAAATCTGAAAACCTTAATAAGTAAACTGATCTATGAAACTAATACATAGACAAATAAGAGCCTGACACATACGTTTAGATTTCAATTGTTGCACATACTTGTCTATTTTTCTCTCTTTGTGGTTTCGCTTTTAGTATATTATATAGTATAGATATGAAGGTGGGTAGCTAGTATTTTCTAGGAGAACAAATATCACAGGGTATTTAATTAGTGTGTCTTGTAAATATATAACTTGGAAATTGCCAAGGAGCATGAAAGCTACAAGAGGGTGCATCATTATCTTGTTTTCCCCCCAAGGAAATAGTAAGGAGATTGATGAATACAGAAGACAGCTAATGTATTGTTTAACTTGTGAATCTCAAAATTGTAATGTTGTGGAGCTTAGCTTTGTAAGTGGTCTTGGTTTAAACTAATTTGTCGTCTAATGGAGTGAGTCATGAGAGCATCTGAATTAGACAAATCAGCCATGCTTGAAGCATAACCTCTAAACATTTTTCTCTTTCCATTTTCCTCTCTAATTCACTCAAGTCTGGTTTGTGAGCCTCAAAACTTTCCCTCACACTTGTCTTCAAAAAAAAGAAAAGAGTTAGACACTTGTCTGTCATTACTGTATCTTTGTCTGTGCTTAACTGCTGGTCATTGGTGGTGCTGTATATGGACTTTTTTAAATTTTAAAAAATAAGTGTACTGGATGACTTGAAAGCGGTCTTGGCCCCAGAATTTGTCTGCGTGTCAAGTCTGATTATTGAAGATTGTTCTTTTTTTTTTTGTATGGTAAGTAAAATGAAAGAAGGAATTAGGAGTGTCTCCTCTCGAGACATACTCCCAAACTATCCTCATGAAGATTGTTTTATATGTTCAGGATGACTTTCGTAGGACTCAACTTTTCTGCTCTTTTTTTTTTGTGTTTCAGGGATCTTCGATTGGTTAACTGGGATTGTGTATTGAGAACAGCAATATCTGATATCGAGGTCTGTTCTCTCATGGAAAATGCTGCCATCAGACATTTCACATTTCTTTCTAGTATCTGAGTGATGTTTGATGATTTGCAGGTAGACCACATCGATATATCAGGAAAAACATTGTTAGAGGTTCCTGGATATGTTGATAAAGTTGAATTTGGTGTTCTTACATCTTTTGCGTATCCGTTAGAAGGAGATCTTGGTGAAATTGTGGTTGCGACGACGCGAGTGGAGACCATGCTTGGTGATACAGCAATTGCTGTACATCCAGATGATGCTAGGTACAAGCATCTTCATAGCAAATTTGCGATCCATCCATTTAATGGAAGGAGGATTCCGATTGTTACCGACTCAATACTTGTTGATCCTGCGTTTGGAACCGGTGCTGTCAAGGTTTGAGACCTTTAGGAGTTGATGGTTGTTAGCTTGGTATTTCTGTCTTCTCTATACCCCTGATATATTTATATGCTTGTTTCCTGCTCTTGTAGATCACTCCGGCCCATGATCCTAATGACTTTGATGTTGGGAAGCGTCACAATCTCGAGTTCATAAATATCTTTACTGATGATGGAAAGATTAATAGCAATGGTGGATCAGCATTTGAAGGGATGCCTCGTTTTAAAGCTCGTGTAGCAATAACACAAGCATTGCAAGAAAAGGTATCAATGTATTAGAATCACTTCTTGTTATATACTTGTACATGTTGACTTTCATGGCCTCACTTTAGCTACAATACAATTGCAAGAGAATGTATCAGTGTTTCAGTATTACTCGCTTGTTTTATACTTGTACATGTTGACTTTATGTTTAGAAGCAACTTTTGGATGGCTACCTCAAACCAGTTTTTAGGTCGTACCACCTAGCTCGTTGACTTTATTTTCTCATTTTAGAATCAACTTTTGGATGGCTACCTCAAACCAGTTCGTAGGTCGTACCAGCTAGCTTATCGTTGAGGGTTCAACTCATGGTCGATTACCCCTCCCTCCCCCCCGAAAGAATAATCTGTCTTACCTGGAAAATGGGATATGAGAAAAGAAATACTGAGGAAGTTTTTTTTTGATAATTTAACTGTAGAAAACAAATGATGAGGTATCTTTTCTACGTAAATCAGCATTGCAAGATATACTCTAGATTGCCCAGTGAACAGTGCTTCTTCTTTCCTTTTTAAGACTTAGCCATAAAACACTTCTCTTTCTTAATTAGGCTCACGACCTATCATCTGATCCCTTGGAACCTTCTTGCATTTCTTGTTCTTGGCTTGCTAGTTTGCAGTGCATACTACTGTTTGAGTCACTTATGCTGAATGTTCATGTTTTCAGGGACTATATAGAGGGGCACAGGACAATGTGATGCGCCTTGGGCGTTGTTCAAGAACTAATGATATTGTGGAACCTTCGATAAAACCTCAGTGGTATGTCAACTGCAGTTCTATGGCCAAGGATGCACTTGATGCTGTTTTGAATGAGGAAAACAGGAAAATTGAAATTATCCCCAAAATTTATGTTGCTGACTGGAAGAGGTACTACATTTTAATGTTAGCCCACTGTGGTGCTGTATATCTTTGTATATTATATATAAGTTGCTTACTGGTTGTTTGACCAAGCTGTTTTAACATGCAAGTATGTTAACTTTGAAGTTATATTGGTTTGCGTACCTTAGTTTCTGTGTTAGAGTTGCAGTGGGAGCTTAGATTGAATGGTTGCTGTTGTGGGTTTTTTTTTTCCTTTCCTTTTTCATTTCTCTAAAGTGTTTCTTCGGGCTTGTGAAGAGAAGACCTTATGATACTCCGGTGAGAAGACTTGGATGAAGTAGGGTATGGCTCAACTTGGCTTGGATGCGAGCATGGTTGGAGATATGAGGAGATAGAGAGAAATGGTCCAAGTTAAGGAGTTTATTTGAGGATTAAGGTGGCCCTTGCATGTGGTGTGTGCTCATGCGTGTGGGATGTTATTTGTTTGTTTGTTTTTCTTGGGTGGGCGTTTTTTTTCTGGCGTATGCTTAACACCAACGGCGAAAGCACTCTGCTCTGCCGACACTGACACTTGTGTGTTTTTCTCTGTGCATTCGTTTTTTGGGGTGTTTGTAGAGAGAGTTTGTATGTGCGCATGTATGGGGTTGCGTGTGTGTGTTGTGGCATTTTATTCCTTGACTTCTGGTTTGGTCCTGGTTAGCCAACTGATATGGCCGTCTCTGTGAGATTACAATACTAGACAAGATCAAGCGGACAGCAAGAATAGTCAATGTGTTTTCTTATTTACCTAGATCTTTATTTCTTTAGGATCTCAGAATAATATTAATTAGCTAGGTATCTTTAATTGAGGATTCTTCCTATGTCAGTGAAGATCCTTTACAGATCCTGCCTAGCGGAGGTTCATAACACCAACCCCAATCAGTGTTGGGTTAAGGCTATAATGTTTCTGTAATCATGATCACTTCTGCAGGTCCTATGGAGGGACACAGAATTTGGCTTGATTATCTCCATGTTTCAATTAGGTTTTCTGAGTCATTATTTTTCTTTTGCACGTGTAAGTTTCTTTGGTCTGATATTTTAATGCTTCTCATTAATGGAAGGATTTCAATTTCACAGATGGCTTGAAAACATTCGTGATTGGTGCATCTCAAGGCAGCTTTGGTGGGGACACAGGATACCTGCCTGGTATGTCACCCTAGAGATTGATGAATTGAAGGAATTGGGTGCCTACCATGACCATTGGGTGGTCGGCAGATGTGAGGAAGAGGCACTTTCAGAAGCTGACAAAAAATTTCCTGGAAAGAAGTTTAAGATTGATCAAGATCCTGATGTGTTAGATACTTGGTTTTCGTCTGGTCTCTTTCCCCTATCTGTGTTGGGCTGGCCAGATCAGACTGATGATTTAAAGGCTTTCTATCCTACTGCTGTTCTGGAAACTGGACATGATATCCTTTTCTTCTGGGTTGCCCGTATGGTTATGCTATGTACTAAACTTGGAGGTGAAGTGCCCTTTAGAAAGGTAAACTTGGTTTTCTGTTCATGCTTGTTGGTTGTTTGTCGCTAGTTGGAACAATATTCTGTTTCCTTTTAGAATGACTGTATAGCTAGTAGCTGCGTCTGGGTGAAATTTGGGTATGTTATTTTGGTTGATGGGTTTGTAAATCATTGTACCTACTGTTGGTTGATTATATCAGGGTTGCTGAGATAGGTTGGTGTTGCAGGCCTGTTTTGCGTTTGTGACCTTTGGTTTGGACAATTGGGTTTGGGCTAGTTTTCCGGGCCTGATTATACTTTTCTTTTCAATGATTAGTACTTTCGATAGATTGGAACTTATTCTGAAAGACTCCTTTTACTTTTTGTGATATGTTTCCTTTTTGTTTTTTTGACTACAAGTATATTTTATGCTTCAATACTCCAGGAATGAGGAGAGAAAATAGGGCAGTGCATAGTATCTTCTTTATTTTCTTTCTAAATACTGTTATAATTATGAGAGCTCACCTGATTCAATTGAAGCTTAGTTGTACTATTGAAAAGATATGATAGAATCAGAAATTGCAGATTATGTCTTCTTCTTTGTGGCCTGGAGGACTTGTAGACATATTGTAATATGAAGCCAGAATCTCATACTATGCGTTTCAGTTGTTTGGCCTGCTTTTGAAACTTACCTGAAGTGTGTCAAAAAGATTGTTACAGTGGAAATGATGAAAGATTAATATTCTAGCATAAAAGCTTATGAATGGTTCAATGAGGCCAAAGTGAAAACATATACAGAGCAAAGCAGTCCTGTTCCTCGTTGTAGTTCTGTGAAAGACTAAAGATTTTCATGTTTGATGTTTCCGATGAAGTGTTTGTTAATGAAATACAGCTTATCTATTTGCTAATTTTCTGTGTTGGTTTTACGTGTTACTTGGTCGTAGTACATTATTAACTCCCTCTTTCTTATTGCATGTAGATTTTGTTTGTCGTGATAATCTTTAAATTGTGACTTTTTGTAGGTCTACCTACATCCAATGATCCGTGATGCACATGGTCGCAAGATGTCAAAGTCTCTGGGAAATGTTATTGATCCTCTTGAAGTTATTAAAGGTATATCTCTTAAAGGTCTTCACAAGAGACTGGAGGAAGGAAACTTGGATCCCCGTGAACTAGAAAGGGCTCAAGAAGGGCAAAAGCTAGACTTTCCTAATGGCATTCCAGAATGTGGTGCAGATGCTCTTCGATTTGCCCTTGTGTCTTATACTGCTCAGGTGTGTTTTCCTTCCATGCGCCTGCAACTCGTAATAGCAGTCATTCATTTACTGATTGTCTTTATATTCCCTTGCAGGCAGATAAAATAAACTTGGATATTCAAAGGGTTGTTGGGTACCGCCAGTGGTGCAATAAACTATGGAATGCTATTCGGTTTGCTATGAGCAAACTTGGAGATGATTATACACCGCCATCCAATGTGAATCCTAATGGGATGCCATTCAGCTGCCAATGGATACTTTCTGTCCTAAACAAGGCTGTCGACAAAATTGTCACTTCCCTTGAGGCTTCTGAGCTCTCTGATGCAGCGAGTGCAGTTTACTCATGGTGGCAGTTCCAGCTTTGTGATGTTTTCATTGAAGTGATCAAGCCTTACTTTACAAGCAATGATCAGCCATGTATTACAGCAAGAGCTTTTGCTCAAGATACTTTATGGGTGTGTCTTGATACGGGGCTTCGCCTGTTGCATCCATTTATGCCATTCGTCACTGAAGAATTGTGGCAAAGGCTTCCTCAACCAAAGGGCACCGTAAGGAAGGACTCTATTGTTACCAGTGAATACCCTTCTGTTGTACAGGTGAGAGCAACTTTATCCCCTCTCCCCCTCATTTGTGTTTAGTTAAATTTTATGTATCTATTCTATTATCCGAATAGAACATAGTCGTGTGCCAGCTCACTGCAGACTGAATGCTTATTAATCTGGCCTTTGGAACTTTCAGTGTCCAATCAGTTTGTCGAAATCGAAATAGACAGAGCTGACATATGATATTACTTTACTTTCATAGAACTGATGATCCCATTCCTTTGGCACTGCTATGTATTTCCCAAGTTTTTATTCTATTTATACTGTCCCATTGGTTTTCTCAGTTAGTTTAATGGAGTTTATGCATGAAATGCCTGTCAATTCTTCTGAGATTAATCACTTAACTATTAGTGGCCTATTGGCAATCTCAATCTATTACTCACTCTTCTCTTGTTGTATTAGACCCTCAATAAGGATTCAAAGATTGTCACTATAATTTTCGGCTTCGGGACTCCGTAGTGATCCTAGGAGTTTTGCTGAGAAAGGATAATTGAAACTCAAAACGTGCAATTGGAAGTTTAAATATCAATGTTGAGTTTTACTGGTGAAGTGACAAGTGACAGTCTGACAACTATCAAGTTGATGTCATTTGGTGGAAAGTTATTTTTTTTATTTTTTCTGGTATATGCTTTAGCTTTGTATCGTCACACGTGCTTTTTGTGACCTGTGTGATTGAATCTGGCAGTCTTGGACCAATGAAAAGGTGGAGCATGAGATGGAGCTAGTTGACTCTGCTGTGAAATCACTTAGGTCTCTTAAATCTTTGTTACCTGCCAAAGAAAGAAATCAAAGGTATAGTTTGTTTTTGAGTTACTCAATTTTCTTTTCTAGTGTTTCTAGTTCAAAGGGCTGAATTTCATAGAGAACATCTAGGAAATATTTTGCCGGCTGGTGCATGCTTGAGGGCAGGTCTTAAATTGTGGTTTATGTATATAATGCTGTGTTCTATACTTCTCTCCCTTTATTGTAGATGTTCTATTCTCGAATTTCAGAGCTTATAGTATATACAATTAAATTCACTTGTCTCTTTCTCTTCTTAGTCCTTAATTGGTTCTTATGTCTGACTATGAGGTGGATTTCTGATAGCCTTGTCAAAATTGGACCTTTGGGTGAGATGAGCCTAAAGGGTATACATCAGAATATGAGACAACCCTCTCGAAGACCTTCATGATCTGCATATTTCTACACCCCAGGAGTGACTATGTATATTAATTAAGCGAAGCAAAGAACAAAACTTCTAAGGGAGACCGACCATCAAAACATTTTTAGTGTCTGAACTGGGAATTCTGTTACCTGCTTGGTAGTGGAGTATGAAGCCAACATGTGCCTTGAAATATGATTCTTTAATTAGAGTTTAGAAGCACAAACCAAAGATTAGTGCTTTAGACTGAGTGTAGACTGTAGAGTAAGAAAAGGGTGGTGAAATTACTTTATATTGTTTATTTTTTTAGTATGTTACCTTTTCTTTACCAAATATGGCAACAGTAGCAGTTTAACGATTAATTTTGGAGTAACAGCTCATGTTATAAAATCCTGTCAATTGTTACCTTGAAAGCTATTAGACTTGTAATTGAATTTTCCATCACTTGGGCTTATTTTCACTGATAGAGGTTCGTGAGAGCTTTTGCTTCCTTGTCAAAATATTTATATTGACAATTTAATGTAGTTGGTGTTATAGAAGCCTCAACTAGATTGAGAAATTGGAAGGTGGTAGTGAGGCACAAGGCTAAGAGAGATAATGATTTTGTCAGTCTGATATTCTGGATAGCTGGACGATAGTATTTATTGACTTCATGAGTTACCATTATTTGATAGTTGACAGCATGTGGCATCAATGGTTGGTTCTTATATTGTGTATTCAAATGGGTTATCTTATCTGTACAGGAAACCAGCATTTGCTCTTTGTCGGAATGAGGAAGTTGCGGAAATTATCCAGAGCCGTGAACTGGAGATTCTGACTCTTGCCAGTTTGTCCTCTTTGAAGGTGTGTTATTAACAAATAAGAATGGGTTGCTTTCGATGGGTCTTCGTTCTACTTTGCTGCCAGGTTTATTTTGTCTTTCTTTTATAATATGTTCTTGAAGAGCCTACCTCCTTAGGACTATCACCTGAAGCTGTTATACCCCTTAAGTGAATTTCATATTTTTTTTTTTGTATTGTATTTATGTTGATTGAGGTTGGTATGCATCTTTTTCTGCGTCATTTCATGATACACCTTCGCTCTAGATCCAATGCAAAAAGTGTAGATGATGGAAGGCTTGTGTCCTTTTGAGTAGTTTGCGGGACACAAGATGGCTCATATACTAAGTTTGAGAGCAACGTTTTGTGTTCAAATGATAGAACAATTTATGTTCATAAGACTCTGTTGTCGGACATTGCTGTTCACTTCACTAGATTTAGAGTGCTGGTTGGTTGTACAGAATTCTGGGCAATGGTTGATATTTTTGGTGGACCCTCCCTTTTTGGTGTTCCAACTGTTTATGTGAGCAAAAGGAGGGAAGGAGGAAAACGAAATGTAGCTACAGAGGACTTGGTAAGGAACACCACATGTCCTCATGAGAAAGCCTTTGGTCAAGGGTACAGATCACAGTTGTAGGTGTGAAAAATGATTTAGTAGTTGGTGCATTAGGAAGGGATCTGTTCGGTCTCATAGAAAGTAAATTGTAGGGGTCGATCACCAATGCACCCTAATCTCATGCTACAAATAATCTCTACTTGCTGGTCCCACATATGTATGTCACGTGATAGGTGTTGTATGATTGAATACAATGTTCCGACTGTTATGCGAAGTAGATACTGATCAGTACCAGGGCTTATTAATTTATAAGTTGCTGCGAATATTAGCTCCCATGTAGATTTGTTCCCCTCCTTATCATTGAATGTTGCAGTGGTATCATTGACTCACTGATTAGTTATCTGATGTCAAAACACTTGCTTTTGAGTTGGTAACCCAACTCTCGATACCTTTTAAACCTTTCAGTCGTAAGTAAGTCTACAGGAGATATATTATATGTACAGAGGGGGTATGATAAGTTTGTATATGGGTTACCTACTCAAAGATGGTGAGTTTTGTGTTTTAGAGGTCAAGTCTTGGCTTTAATGGCCTCTCTCTTATGGTATGCCTTCGACAGCAATTGGTATCATAGGTAATTTGAGCTTTGTGTCTTAAAGGTGCTATAGGTGTTGGCTTGATGTGCTTGAGCTTTCATTCTCTTGGTGTATCATTTTGCGGGTGTATGCTTGTCAGGTATTTGAGCCTCAATCCATGATTGGTTGAGTCTTGTTCTCTCTTCCATTGATAAAAGTAAAATCTGATTATTAAGAAAGTAAAAGTCAAATTACGCAAATGGGTTAGAAGGGAATTTCTTTACTTTCACCTCTATACTAAGACTAGTCGATGTTGCCGCCAATTCCTTGGTTTCTACTTTCAGCATAAGTTCATGTGCTTTGGTTCCGTATTATACAATATCTAAAAGATCTCTGTCATAAGTTTCTTGTAATTAGGCCTAAGAAGGCCTTTACTTGCTATGAGCAAGTAACCATCCTCTTTACTTTAAAACACATTGTGTCTGATATCCTGTTTTTTTTTTGTATTTTGGTTCCGTCGGAGTTTCTGGTAAGGCCCCCACCCCCAACCAGAAAAAGAAAACTGAACAAATAAAAGAAGAGAGATGACAATCCTGCCTGCCTTCTTGCTTCCTGTGTATTGAAGAGCAAGATTTTTGGGGTACCAATTCAATCTTAGTTGCTCAGTGTGGTACACACTTTTGGAAATTTAACCTTTGTGTGTGAGTACTACTTAGTACATGTTTTGAGTGGGTGTGTCAAAACTAAGAGCCAACCACTCAAAAGTCATACCCAACTTGGACCGGATCCACATAAAAAGTAATACTATAAAATAAAGTATGTGATAGGAAAATAATTTTTATTTACTTTCGAGGAGTTTGAGTTGGGTACAAGTAGGTCTGAACCAACATTGTATTGGGTACCAGTCTTAGTTTCAAAATAATTTTAAAAATTCAATTTGGGTACAAGTGAGTACCACCAATAATCTTGCTCTTAGATTGATATTTGGGCATCTCCTTTCTGAAGCTGTCTTTTGGTGTATGCTGGTTTAACTTACAATGCGGAATTTGGCAGGTTCTGAATGAAAATGATGCTGCTTTCGCTGGATGTTCTGTAGATGTTGTGAATGAAAATCTCTCAGTGTATCTCAATGTTAAAGGAACTATTGATGCCGAAGTAGAGCGTGAGAAACTTCGGAAGAAAATGGAGGAAACAAATAGGTCAGTTTTTGGTTTGCTTCTGTCTTTGATTCTTTCTGCTGTCTTTCTTATTTTCGGACTGAATTTGACATATGGGGTGCTCTGTGCTCCTCATCTGCCTCTCATCATGTACCTGGTTCCTTACGGAGCCTGGTTTAATTTTACTTTCTAAGCATGAAGCATCTCATCATACTGAGATAGTTGCAAATGTAATTTGATGAACGGCCAAAGTAAAATATTTAACATACTGTCTATTGACATATTATGAACTACTCGTAGGCAAAAAGTGGCGCTAGAAAAGATGATGGGTGCTTCAGGATATAAGGAAAAGATTCCTCCTCATATCCATGAAGAAAACGTCGCGAAGCTGACTAAACTTATGCAAGAGGTACTATCGCTTGAAGAAGCAGCTGAGCACCTTGAAAAGGATATCGCAACCAATTAATAAGTGTGTTTCTCTTACTGTTCTTGGGCATTCTTACGCTGTTTGTGAACCTTTCACGGAGGCCATTTTTCCCCTAGAGTTTTTGGATTTCATCATTTTATTGTCAAAGGCAAATTTTTGGTCAATGAATTATAGCTTATACAACCATTACAAGTTTCTTGAGTTGATTTTGTCGCCTTTTCTAAGTTGCAGTTTTCAGTTACTCTCAGATGGTGGATAGTCAGTCCTACTTTGGTGTCCCACATGGCCACAATGGTATGCCAATTTGTATAACACCCAATCTCGACCGTTTGTGGTTTATTAATGCATTGAAAAGATTGAGATTGAAGTGTTACACGGATTGGTACACCATTTGGGATACTAAAGCCCCTTTGGTGGATAGTCTAGATGAAATTCGGTTTTGAACTTCTTCTGGTGGTTCTTTTACAAAGGTTTGGTTTGGTATACAGTACGACAAACCCTAATGCACTGCACATTCGGGAATAAAGAAAAAAAAAACCGCTCACTTTTCACAAAAAAATGTCATTCGTTTGCATGTTTGCAAACTTGTACTCCCCCCCCTGTCTCTCTTTTCATGTCCCTTCTCCTACAAACTAATCTGGTTGGCGTAAGTTGCTTGTTA
>ONZK01001881.1:12874-25867 GCA_900322385.1 Pharnaceum exiguum | reverse complement strand
AATCGAGTGTATCCCCATTAGATGGGGGTGCTCGGGGTCGGGATGTACGCAACCATACCCCTGTTTAAGAAAACAGAGAGGTTGTTTCCGAGATTGACCCATTGCTGCATTGAAGTATTCACTTCCAACAACTTCACCAAAATAAGAAGTGCTGGAAGGTTTTAATAGCCATTTTGCTATAGTCCATTATCACCAAAAGTTGAAAGATATAAGATATAAGGCCATTTTCCCATCACGGGAACAAAATAACAATTATTAAGGTTGAGAACTAATCCTGAAGCTAATGACAAAGCATAAGTCCCTACGGCCTTTGCTGCAACCTGTGCACCATTTCCGACTCGCAGGTCCACTTCACCTTTCTGTAAAGATCTAGCTTACTTTAGGCCCTGCATATCCACACAAATGTGATAAGGAGACTCGGTATCAAATACCCAAACACTAGAATCTGTGAAGTTGATGTCAAGAAACAATATACTTGAACTGGTAGAGGCTATTTTCCCTTCTTTCTTATCCTTTAAGTACTGGGGACAAATTCCTTTTCCAGTGGCCCTTCTTATTGCAGTGAAAGCAGATAGCATCCTCTTGTGATGTCTTAGACTTGCCTTGTTTGGTAACTCCTTTACCATGAGCAGGCTGGCCATTCTGTTGCTTCTTTGGCTGCTTTGGGTTGTTATTCTTGCCTTTAGGCTTAAACTTACCCTTATTTGCACTATTCATCATGAGTACTTCGTCTCGTGGTGCAAATTCCATAGATAAGTTCATTTCAGCCTCCTTGATACGACCTATCAAGTCATGTACGTCTTTGTTTCCTTTGAAATGTTGTATTGCATTCGAAACGCATTGTATCCATCATGCAGGGAAGCTAGAATGATGTTCAACTCTAAGGTCTCACCTAGTTTGACATCTAGGTTCTTGAGACTGTCCATACACCCCTTCAAGTTCAAAACATGGGGGGTGACGTACTGGCCTGGCTTAAGTCTTTGATAAAATATCGACTTAATTAGATCATATCTTTTACCATTTATGTTCTTTTCGAACATGGCCTTAAGTTGTGTCATCAATTCACAAGCCTGTTTTTCCTCCATGAACCTCGTCTGAAGTTCGGAATTCATGACTGCTAGCATCAAGCATGCAACATTTTCAGACAATTCTAGAGCATCGGCATGGTCTAGCTGTTCGTCTTCATATGCATTTTTAGACAAGATCCCAACTGGGCTCTCTATTGCACTTTGCTTTTTCTCATATCGGAGAACCAATGTTAGGTTGTTTTTCCATTCTTTAAAATTGGTGAAATTAAGCTTGTACCTGTAGAGTATTGAGCGCATGTTGTCTTTGTCGGAATTCATCTACGAACATAAATATGAGCGAAATAAATAAACATTCTTTGATTAACATAAATGCAAATAATAGAACAAACGATTTGAAATACTATTATTCAGCTAAGTTCATTATTTGTGTTCCCATGAACTTAACTATCCAAGGTCCTAATTCTACAAGTTTTAACTCGGCTGTGGCATGACGCTAAAATTAGTAGTCAAAGGTAAAGACACTTTTCTTAATAAATCCATTATTAATCCTTGGTTTTGACATGCCTTAGTCAAACTAGCTACAAAGTGCTAACTGTTCTTAGCCTACTTTGTTGAGTTAAACCAATTTTCACCTACTAATCAGCCCAAAGTAAACACTAGACACCTACCCTGTGGTGTAACCCATCTAATGCGTACTATGGTTTATCTTAGTGTTACTAATTGGAATAGCATATTAACTCAATATTTTAATGGGAATTAGGTTGTTTGTGATTATTCTAAGGAAAGTGAATCCTAATCCTAGAGATATCAACTAACAACCTAAACATACATAGCATATATATTTTAGCATAGTAAAATAAAAGCAATGTAAGGTGTGAAACTAGTATGGCCAGCCTTGGTCTCTTTAAAGCATCATTGGAACGCCTTCCCTAGACTCTTCATCACTTCTGGCTTGACGGGTACATTACAACATTTTGAATCGCCTAAACAGATTTGATCTAATCTAATATATTTACATTCAAAATAAACGATGCGCACATCGTATTTCCAATTTTACATTCAACATAAACGATTCGCAGATCGTATTTCTCAAAACAATAAAATTAGGCCATACTAGTTCACTGTAGTACCTGCAGAAAATCACTCATTTTCCATTCACCCACTTACTAATTGTAAGTGACCCATGCAATTATACAATAATCACATTTAATCATGTACTATATATATCTAATTAATAAACATTTGCATGATAATAATCAAATTATTCATTTATTAATTTGCATGAATATTATCTCTCTCATTCTTTAACAAATTAAAGAAACTCCCACTTAATCCTTTAAACTAATTTAAAACAAGTGGAATTTTAATCCATTACTAACTTGTTTTGTTGATGGACATTACTAACTTGTTAACAATTAATAATTAGCTCCCACTTAAAATTAATATCTTTTATATTAATAAAAGTGAAAAAATAAATTAAAACATTAAAAAACATCTCAGCCCAAAAAACAATCAGATCCAATTACCCATCACACAACTAATGGGCCAAAGCCCAAAATAGTCAAATTAAACCCAACTGGTAAATGGGTTATGGGTCGTTGGTCGCGGGTAAACGGGTCGGAACAACCCCAAAACGGGTCGATTAGGCCAAGCGGCCAAACGACGCGCAAAGGGCCGCGCTTCCACCACCTACGCTTCCTGACGGAATCGCCTTCTCCGTCTGAGCGTCGTGGCGTGGCGATGAGCTACCCACGATGGTGTGCGGCGATGGATGACGACGAAAAATGGGCTCGGCTGACCCGGATAGAAAGGAGAGGAGAGAGAGAGAGACGGGTGTGCCGGCTGGGACCACATCGAGGCAAGCCGGACTGGAACGGACGAGCCACATGCAGGGAAACTTGCACGTGTGGTTCTGACCAGGCTTTGCCGAGGTATCTAATAACCTTGTCTCAGGCGGTGGACGTCAATCGACGAGCGATGGCCAGCGACAACTAGTAGCCGATCTGTGCGGCTGAGTCCAATCCCAACGCCCCTTTTTTCTATTGGAAAAATTACTTTTTGGGTACCCGGCCTATGGCATAATCCCAAAGTGGACACCCGCAGTTTGGGTCTTTACTTTTTGGGTACCTGTATTTTAGAACATGTACCATAAAGGGTACCACATAAAATATCTGAAACAGATATCGTTTAAATGAGATACATATTAGTAATTTTAACACACGTGGGTCATTTTTCCGTTTAATTTATTTAGTTTTGGGTGCAAACAGAATGAAATGAGATTAAATTTCTTAGTAATAGGAATGATTACAGGGGAAAATTTTTCATTTTCCTTCTAGTTTAATCACTTCTAAGAGGGTGTAAACAACATTGACAACAATAGGAGGTAAAATTACTAATATAAGTCTTATTTAAACTGATTTCCGTTACAAAAATCTCATGTGGGAACCCATTATGGTACATGTTCTAAAGAACAGATACCCCAAAAGTAAAGATCCAAACTGCGGGTGCCCACTTTGGGATTATGCCATAGGTAGGGTACCCAAAAAAGTAATTTTTCCTTTTTTATTTTAATAATCGAATTATCGTTTTAAATAATTAGTTAATATCAGAAATTAATTAATTAACAATTAATTAATAAAAAACGAATTAACCCCTAATTATCAAAGTTTTAACTTTTAACAGATCAAATCCATAACTCCTCCCCTAAAGTTCATAACTTTATAGTTTAATAGGTATTCATGCAAATTAATAAATCATGCAAAGAAAATTAATCTTACATACATAAAACATAATACCACATCTTTTAACAAGTATAACATGCTTTTAAAAGAACGACTGATACCACTGAAAGGGCCCTAGACTTATTCTTATTAATCAAATTAATATGCGGAAACGAATATTAATATGACAAATTATATCATGCTAGAACATAACCCAAGATCTTAGTAAAAGCCATATTATAACATGTTGAAATGGTGTTTAGTCAACATACTTCTTGATGCGTACTTGATCAATTGGAGACTTAGAACCGCATGTGCAATTTCTCTATTGTTGTATACACGTACTCACGAACTGATCCTAGTTGAACTAGCACAGATAAGTAGAGAACTAGAGAGATGGAGCTTTGTGTAATTTTCGTTCGGATAAAATGAAACAACACCAACTGCATGTGTCTTTTCACTTTTTTGGTTTTTGCCGAATTGATGCGTCCACAATGAGTGTGTGGTCCACCACTATTTACACACTTTGACTTTGTAACATTTCATTCACTTTATAACACATTAATCTACATTAATTGTCATTAAGTGAATAAGTTTCAAAATGTGGTGAGTTACAAAACTCTTCATTTCTCCCCTTATGGCCTACAGGCTACAACCCTTTATTCTCTTGTTCAAGTATTTGACTGGTCTTCCTAAAGACCGGACCCAAAATACTTATCAGTATATTGTTGCACACGTATGACCCAATAGGATTCAATCAGTTAAGCTTAGATTAATTGTTAATCTATGATGATAGGGACTTCTAGCAAATTATATTAGTCACTTAACTGATTAAACTATATGTCTCATTTATACATTATAGTGTTCCTTATTAGTACCTAATAAATATATACACTTGTATAGAACACTTCCATCATTAGGCATATCCGTACCATCATATTAGAATGCCCACTTGATCGAGTCTTGATGCAGTCTGGTGACGAGAAACATGATCAATTTGTATCGGCAGACTTTAGGTAAAAGAAGCCATCCTAGAAAAACTTCCATCTTTATTCGGAAACAATGGTCCTTACAAATTCTAATTCCTGCCCTGTTGCTAAACTCCATAGCAACCCTTCCCTTACAATGGATTTTGAGGGCTTTGGGCTTCTATGTGGATAGCTAGGGCAGTGGGCTGAAAATAACTTCAGCCGATGAGTTTGAGTTTCTGTTTAGTATTTGGCCTGTAATTGATGACTGTCACAGCAAGATTGGTCATCTATTTATTTGGCAAGTAAAGCAATACTTAAAGCATGGAAGTTCTTGAATCCAGCCCACCTAGCCCATTGTGGATCACATGAATGGTCTGGTACTATTGATTCTGGGTATAGATTTATGTAGCAGACGGATTCTGTAACAATGACTTCACTGTGTGGGTTGATGTTTTGACCGTTATAGAGCGCTGTGCTTTCTAAACAGGGGTAAGGTTGCCTACATCCTGACCTGAGCACCCCATTGAATGGGAATTTACACTCGATTGTTGTTGTTGTAGAGCGTTGTGCTTCACTGGATAACACCTTTTCCTGGTCCGTTAGAGTTAATTTTCTCCCAAGCTCTGATGTTCAACATGTGATCTTTCTTATATGTTTGTTATGTGTGTGTCATACACTCATACCGTCAGTGATTAGCCTTTATCACTTACCCAAAGAAGTGGATTTTTACTTGCAGGAAGGATATAGAGAAGATTCTAGACAATATCAGACACTTGTATCTGTGAGATGAGTCCAAGAAAGACTTCTGAGAATTGAGAATGGACTTTATTATCTCTGCTTCACAGATGTATGTCTGCATCGCTGAGGTGACTATTAATTTATTTAATTTTAGAGATCATGAATTCGGTGCTTCACAGGAGTTTATTGCAATGTAAGTATCTCTTTGTTGGTCGTGAGCTAAAGGAGTATCCTTCCTGGAACTTGGCTTAAATAGCTTTTGTTAAGACACTTGACATGTGGTACATTTGGGTCTTTGTACTTTCATGATGTACACTAGTATTCCGTTTTGTTAACTTCATTTATTTACAATCTGATGCAGGAGGTTAAGCTCTACCACATTAAGTCTACACTAGTTGAATATGAATTCAGCCATGTTAATTACATGTTGAATCCACTACAACTACTATTGCACTCAAAGGTGTGCTTGTACATAAAATTTGTATGTGGTCAATACTTTTCAGTTTAAAGCCAGACTTCGAGTCTGCTATGCGCGCTGCTTTACCTCCTAGTCTGTAGTTTCTACAGGTACTTTTACTGCGCTTGTAATGCTTTTAGACACTGCCGGTGTTTAATTGTGAAATGGTTTTCATTGGTTCCAGCTTGTCTCTGACTTTAAAATTTATTGCCTTTATTCCTAACTTTTGTGTGCAGTGTGAACCTTCCAGTTTCTGGATATAATGTGCCTCAACTACTATGCTAGGATAGCAGGATCGCTAGGTTGAGAAGGTGCTCATTGAAAATGCGCATTCTAGTCTCTGTCTTTACAGTATCATTGGATCTTGGGAAAGGCCGAAACCCTTACTTTCCCCTTACAAAAATTGGAAAGAAAATGGAAAACAGATGTAAAATGTAGTGTTAGACATGGCAGAAGAACTGCAGTAAAAAACCCTGTGGCATGGTTTTGTCTCTCTACGTGTTGAATAGCTTTGTAGACTATTACGTAGCATGCTAAATGCTCTGTCGAACATTACCCTTGTCAGTCCTACGTTGATATTCTGGTTGTGGTTGGTCATTACATTTACCCTCAAGAACACATATCCGGTTAGTAGTAACAAACACCTTGTGTAATACCTTACATAAGAAATAGTGATGGTGAAGATGATCAGACCTAGTGAAAAAATACCGCAAAGATTTAACTACAGACCTTTGTTTTAATCGATAACTTCACATGACAATTACAAAGTACAACAAGGTACATAGAACAAATGTCCAGTTACTTAAATGGTTGTCACAACTTCCATTCATCCACATTAGAGCTACAGGGCTCCTTACTATGTGCTCCTGACTTTCCCATATCACCATAGCAAACTCCACCCTCTTGAAGATATAGCTCGTGCTGTTTGGATGTATCTTCTTCACCTTGCTTCTGAACTCCACTGTATATGGATTGTTCTCATTGAGCTCATGGAATGTCAAGCTCTCAGGTTGTACAATGATATCCACCTCTTCGGAAATAGGGTTGATGACTCTGACATTGTATGTCTCTTTGTTGTGAAGCTCAACAACATTGGTTAGAGTCCTTCTTTGTACCCATATCTTATGGCGGGAATCAAACTTGACAGAAAAAGAGGGATAATTGAGGTCAGATGGCCTAAGATCAGCATTTGAGCACGTGACGTTACTAAGGTTGGTGATAAGTTCCAGCTGGGTGGGAGTGTAGTTGAGCGAGCACAAAAAGTTAATGTAATCTTGTGAATTTGCATCATAAACAAGCCCAGGATCTAGTGATGCCTGTGGTTGTACTAAACCTGAACCAAAGCCAAATGGTGTTGCTGGCTTCATAGTAGCCACATCCAGAATGGGGCTGAAACGGTAATCCAGTTGTGCTGCTGTAGTCATTATGGCGGATCTAATTGTTGCTGGAGACCAAGTCGGATGAGCTTTAAGGAGCAATGCTGCTATTCCAGCAACATGAGGTACCGCCATAGAGGTACCTCTTATAATGTTGAATAGACTTCGACGAGCATCATTCTC
The DNA here is from genome assembly GCA_900322385.1 of Pharnaceum exiguum. NCBI lineage: Eukaryota > Viridiplantae > Streptophyta > Magnoliopsida > Caryophyllales > Molluginaceae > Pharnaceum > Pharnaceum exiguum. The sequence continues at coordinate 18,394 of ONZK01001881.1, read as the reverse complement.
GTTCTCAACCACGGGTTTGTTAGGTACCCATGCTCCTAAAATTCTGTCACCAGGTGCGATGACATCCGGTTTAAGCACCTCTGGAGTTATCATATTAGGACCTCTACCAGAGTAATCACAAACTGAAGGTGATCTTGTTTTCCCAACTTCCATATAACTTTTAAACTTTAGTGTTGCACTAGAGTTTGATTGATTTCTCAAGTATGCCATGACAATTAGTCCGTCTTCACGCGTCAATATGATGTTCGGCAGAGGGAATGGTATGGGGTCTATTAAGTTGATGTCGTCTCTCGTTGAAATCATTAACATGCCTTTTGCGCCATATGTTGTCATGCGGAAACCTCCTTGGATGCCACCCGAATCACACACAACAATCTTGTCTTCAACCATTTGCAACGATGAGGAGGAGGCACAATCTACATAGAGTAGTTCTCCTTCCACGTAAGAGGTTTGGCTTGTGTATGAAATCCCCGTGAGACTTTGCCCATTTCCTAATGAAACTTTTGCTAGAAACGTTCTGTCGGTTGTACTTGCTCCAACTGTCAGTATCCATGGTGCTGGATTTTGGATACTTCCTGCAACATTTCCATTGTTACCTGCTGCTGCAACGATTAGTATTCCTTTCTGGACAACGGCAAATGATGCAACACTAATAGGATCCAAATGGTAATCTTCTGCCGTTTTAGTTTGCAGTGCCAAAGACACCGAAAGAATGTCAACGCCATCCATTACAGCTGCTTCAAATGCTTCTGAAATGTCAGGTTCTGTGCATCCGGATCCAGGCCAACATGCCTTATAAATGGCGATTCTTGCTTTGGGGGCCATTCCGCGTGCGGTTCCGTTGCATAATCCAAACTCATTTGCACCGCTGACTTCAGCTCCGGCGGCAATGGACGCAACATGGGATCCATGCCCATTGTAATCCCTTGGTGAAAGGTAGACAGAATTGTTGAATCTTGCATCATACCCGAAACTGAAAAACCTGGCTCCTATAAGCTTATTGTTGCATAAACTTTTGCTGAACCCTTGACCTTCTTGACAAACCCCCTTCCATTTGGAGTTATTGATAGGTCTAAGACCATTATCGTTGAAGCTCGGATGTTCGGGCCAGATTCCACTATCCACAATGCCAATAACGACATCATCACCAAAGTCTAACTCTGGCCAAACTCCACTATCAGGGTTTAGCCCAAGAAACCTAGGTGTGTATGTGGTCGCAATCGACGTATGATGAAGAAGTACGAGAAAGAAGAAGACATAGGTGATGAACCTTCCAAGCAATGTCAATAGTAAAAACATTTGGCTTTGTTGAGTTATCATACCGGTTCACCTGCAATGCCCAAAAAAAGGGTGAATTAGGCAATAGTCATGGGAGAATTAGGCAGTATCAATTTTCACAAAAAAAAGAACGATACAAGGTGAAATTTTAAATGATAAAAAAAATTAATTGGTGCCATAGACAACATGTCCAAGTACATTACTTGTAGCTATTGTTCTTTGAGCTACATATGTGGAGCTTTTAGGGCTAGTTCAAATTGTAGTCGAATTGTAGTTTTGAAATTATGTCATTATAACGTGTAATAACAAGTTGGTCCTATTCTAATCAAGAATACGTGTGAAGGACCGATTAATATTGATAAACTGGGGTTTATTATAATAAGTCGAGTTGTGTTAATCGCACACAAAATATGAAATTATTTCGTTAATTGCCTTGGATCAAAATTGGTCTTACATTCCGGTGTAAAATTGTTACATTTATCAGGACGCAGAAAAGGCCCAACTCCAAGCTAATTATTGAACTTGGAATGGAAAATTCCTAAGTACTAATCTCGATCTAATCTTCATCTTCACTTATGATTAGTAATAATGTTTCATTAATGAACACTAACTTGGTCCTGATTCGTCATTGCTTGACTTTGACGATGATTAAGACTTGATTAAAAGTGGGTTTATGGTTCACCTTTGCAAAATCAATTCGATTAAGAAGATGTGAAAATTAACTTGTTTTGTTTTGATTTTGAAAAATGGTTAAAAAGGAAATGTTGCTAATTAACTCCAATTAGTGAAAAATTAATATGACATATTGTAAATATCATTAGATTGATATTTACCAAAATTTATGAATAATGGAGTCCATTTGATAACTAACTAGGATTAATTAAAGTGGACTTGTTTTTATTTTTTTTTTAGGAAAATTGTTAAAAAGATAGTTAAGCTAATGAACTCCGACTAGCCCAAAATTAATATGGTACTTAGTAAATATCATTAGATTGATATTTACCAAATTTCATGACTAATGGAGTTCATTTGATAATAAAAAGCTGAACTTATTTTGTTGGATTTTAAATGAGTAATTAACATGAAAATTTTAAAGCAAACTCCTACTGGTCCAAAATAATATGACCACATATTGTTTTTTTTTTTAAGAAACGAAATCTAGCAAAATATTGAGTATTTTCGATAAAAATAAAGTTGCTTATTGAAATACGGCAAAATAGTGAGTATTCAGAAAAAAAAACAAGTTGTTTAAATAGAATGAAATTTATACTTTAAAAAAAAATCTGTAAATGTTATTTTTGGAAATATTAATATCTTCTTATGATATTTAAATCATGGAAAAAAAATTGTGTAAACCCGTTTCATAAATGAGACCGGGTATTAATGATTCATCTGCTATATAATAATGACCACTCGCCTACACAATAATGACAACTAGACTGCACAATAATGATCCCTCTTACCCACTTTTATATTTGAAACGGGTTCACTCAATTTTTTTCTCTTAAATTATTCTACATTATCTATTCTAAAAGTTTATTTGGTTGATTATATGAACCATACTTTTAAAAAAAATTACAAAAAAAAAGAATGTTTGAATGTTTTCTTGGAAATTGAACTCATTTGGGCAAATTCTATCGTACACCGAGATGTACTACACCCATCTTTTTAAGCAGATAATTAAATAATGGGCCTATATCTTATTTCGAGGAGTTAGGCCTAAAATAAGAGAGAAAAGCAAAGTGGATATACATTGCAAGGTACATCCAGATGTACCAATGAGATACTCACTCATTTGCACACCAGAGAAAAGTACTAGTGTTATGTTCACAAAAAAAATACCCTTTGATAAAATAAAAAAAACAGTCCGTGCCTCCTCGCCAATATGAATTCCCTTTAGCATATGCACACATGATGTGCTTTCCCGTTGAATAGTCTTTCAAACTGGTTAATTAGCTTGCAACATGTGTCAGCTTCCATTAGCCATAGGGATCTTGTACGCAGGGAAATTGATCTATTTGTGGCTTTAATTGTAGTTTCTCCAAATCATTGAAACATTTGATGTTGTATCAACCTCAAACACTATTTCAATGAGGTAGACATGCAACTAACTTATACGAGTAATATAATTATTTTAAGAGATAGTCATTTGACTTCTCTTAGTATGTGTTTTGTTCAACTATAGTGTTATAGGTCAGTTTTATTTTATAGTTCAATTATGTTTCTTTCATTTTAGTTTTAATTTAAATTGTATTTAGTTTTTTTCAATTCAGTATAGTTTTTTTCTGTTTAGTTTCAGTTTTAGTTTAGGTCTTTACATATATACGAACAAATAACACCCTTATATCTTCGTACTTTGAACCGTATGGATCAATTCTCAAATGTTGTCTACAAAGAAAAAGTTACAAATGCGCGAGGAGATGAACTAAAAAACTATAGAGAATAACAAATGTCGTCCACAAAGAAATATTTAGTTCATTATGTTGACGTGTTGGCATAGAGTGATAGTTGTACAAGATAACAATTGTTAAGGATGTGATATTTATTTAACAAATAGTTTAAGCAGATCATAGAAAATTAACAGAAAAGATTAGCTGTAGGGTGCTGAACTAGTTAAATATCATTAAATTTATATTTACCAAATTTCACAATTTTTGGAATAGTTTGCTAATTAAAGTGGATTAATTGTCTTTTGAAGATAAGCTGCCCAAAAGAGGGAAAAACGAGTTTTCTAACCCATCTTTGGAAAATCATATTAATTATGATATAGGTCCTTTAAGGAATGCACTAATTGAATTTGGTCCCTAACGTCTTGTTAACTTACAATTTAAATTTCATTGATGAACTCCAAAGGGTTTGATTTATAAAATCATTCATTGGAGCAAGGTCAGTTTTAGGAGCTTCTAGATAGTAACTTGGGAAAAAAACATTATTATTTTGTTTTTTTTTTTGGAAAATGGTAAATTTTTATCCTAGAATAAACTAATAATCAGTTACAAACTCTTCTCTGATAAACATATCAAGAATAAAAACTAGCCTAAAGCACGTTCGATTTGTAACACTACGGGTGATTTCGAAAATACAAAGAAAAGTCTACTTCTCACAATCTTCTTGAGATGCACCATTAGGCCTTCAACTAGAGTAAGTCTCCAAATCAGTAAAAACACGTTGCATTTCGTACATGCCAAAGTAGATAAACAGCTGAAGCGATAATTAGTCGACCCAATTTTTTCCCTTTGTTGAACTTGTACAAGTATCTCATTTCCTGTTTCGAGACAAGCTGCATCTACTTCTATCAAGTGTTAGAAGTTTCTGGATAGTAACTTGGAAATTTCTTTTTAAACTATCTTAATTAATTTTTCTATCAAGTTTAAAAAGATCGAAAATATTTTTATGCATTGGGGGATGTTACTATAAAACATTTAGAGTCAAATGAGTTTGAAAACAATTTTAAAAGTATTATTGAATTTAGAAAAAGTAAATATGGAAAAATCCAGTTTAAAATGTGCTTCTTTGGAAACCCACATAAAATCGAAAACAAATCCAAAATAAAAATAGACAATTCGATTTTTTTTAATTCTTATAGAAGGGATCTAAAGCTCTCATGTTTTGAGTTTTGCTCCAACACATATGTGTTAGGGCGGATAAATTAATCTTTGAACAAGCGTTTTCCGGAAAACAGGTTTGAAGCAGTTTATCTTTGAAAAATCATATCAAATAGAGGAAATATGATAAAAATGTGAAACCAAACCCATAAAACTCCTAACATTTCAAATATTCTCTGACAATTATCCAACGTAATTTTTATTATTAAAAAAATAATGAAATGACATGTGAACTTTCGGCGAAAATGAATCTAAAAAGCTAATTAAAACCGGTTTAACCAATTTGATCCAAGACTTCATTTTTACACATGCCAATTTTATTGCAATTTAAATTGATTGATGTAAGAATAATCAATTTTAGCAAATAATTAGTCATCAACAAACTTTGCATATTTTTGGAAAATTGTCATAATGAAAAGCCCATATGATGGACAATTCTCGACATGGATTAATCTTAACAAAACCACCTTTTTTTTTGAAATAGATATAAACGTATGCATGAATGAAAAATGAGGATGCAACATATAAATTGTTAGTTCAAGCACGCAAGTGGTCCGAAGTGTTCCTAATTTGGCTTATTACACGCTTCATTGATGGTGTTGCATTTAACTTAACCATACTATAGAACATAGCATGG
>ONZK01001880.1:94729-111555 GCA_900322385.1 Pharnaceum exiguum | reverse complement strand
ATCTACCAAAATATAGCTAGATATAACCAGCAAACTAAAGAGAAGCAGCTCTAAAACGGTAGACAATGAACAAAAACGATAATGAAAGAAAGGAAAACAGAGATGTAGAATAACATGGGGCATCCCGCATCTGTGCACAAACTCATACTGCACCTTTTTTTCCTCTTATATTTATATATAGTTGGCCTGCTGTTAGCGATAGAATTTCGAACGGGCATCTGTTCTAAGCGATAGAATTTTAAATGGACTTTGGATAAGTTGTTTTTCTGTTTGTGATGAAAATCATGATTATCAGGATAACATGCTACATTCCTAAGGTCCATCAAAGACTGCTTAAAAATAATAATAATAGATAGAAACATCACGTTTCTTAATTTTTAGCGTCACTTTTTTATAATGCTGATTTTTCAATTAATTCTATTTACAAAAGTATAGTTTTTCTTTGTATATTCTCATTGGTTGTTTTTAAATCCTACGTGGCGCGCTGTGAGCTCAAGAAAAATGCCAGTTATATATATATAGATAGATAGATTATAGATACGTAATTTGGGCAAACTCTCGGGTGAAAATGTCATTTGCTATTCTTGATAGCATATTTACAATAGAATATTTTGGCAAATATGCTCTTTAAATCTATAGCTACCAGCAACTCTTTGGTACACGGTGAATTTATGATTAATAATAAAGAGACCGACTAATGATATTAAAAAAGATTACTAATTATAAATGGTATAATACTTTGAAAAAAAATCCAGTAACAAATCTACTTATATTGTAGGCGATGAGATCACCTTCCCATCTCGGCTAGGTGCATGCTCCACCAGTCCACCTCACCTAACAGGCCAATATACAATATGTGATACTGTAATGTGTTAATTCAAATTGATCACAAGTTTTGCCAATTGGTACTGAAAGTTGGTCTCCTTTGCAGAGGTTGACTTGTAGTTTACAGAGTCCTTACTCTCTAATCACTTAAAAGAATTTCAACACCAATCAAATCACTAAGGAGTTCAGTGCAAATAATCTTTTCCCATTTCGAACGGTACAAAACTCACGATCCAGGAATTGAAACGAAACAATGGGGACCTCGAAACAGGTCTACAGGAAATGCATGTTCTCTGTTTATAAATTGATTACTCAGTTTTGATGTCGGGTGACCAGAATGTAGATGGCTGCAAAATTGCTTTCATTCCTGGAAGATTCAAGATCTTCTTGTTCAAAGAGTCACCGAAATCAGTGGCATACTGCAGCCTCACAAACCAATCCACTAAATCAGACAAACAAACTTTCAAGAAGTATATCTGACTGCACCATGTAGGATAGGTCACATACTTTTGACCACGACATGCGCCATTAACAATGGCCTTCGCGCATCCTTCAGCTTTACCCACAGGGATTATGCCTACCACTGCCTAAAATTGTCAAAAAGAGAAATCAAAATTAAATTTCACTAGCTTAGCCTACCATTACAAATAAATCCTTAAGAGTGAATTATCAAATTGGCAAAGATATCAATAAATCGGTTATGGCGAGGTGAAAGCAGAAAAGGAAACCTTACATCTCTCGATTCTAGATTAACGTTCAATTGACCCTCCTTGCTGAAGTACTTTCCTTTAGTTATTTCAGACTCTACTAATCCAGGTGTAACTATTGCTATATGAATATCAGATCCAAGTTCTGCCCTTAGTGTCTCATAGAAAGCTACCATTGCAGCTTTGGATGCCTGAAATATGAAAACAATTCAATTTGGATAAAATCATATATAGCTAGTCTCAGAATTATAATACTCGTACCATTTACTCATACTAGCTATAGACATTGCAAAAACTCTTAGTGACGAGTAAGTACTAACTTACATTGTACACACTCAATCTTGGTACGTGGATGCATGAACCCAACGATGAAATGGCAATGATCTTCCCTTTGGCATTTCTAAGGAACGGAATTGCAAATCGGGTTATGTAAACTGCGCCCCAGAAATTAATATCCTGCAAGAGCCAGCATATACGTAACATTTGGAAGGAGCAACTTTTTTCATGTAACTTTTTATTTCATCCAGGCAGCAGCTAAGCAAAATTACCATGATACACTTAGGTGTTGTGACACTGCTATAATCTTCAAACATGGTAGCAGAGGATATGCCAGCGTTGCACACCAGATGGTCAACTTCAATTCATCAAACTAGAATCATTAGAATTACACCTTTTGTACTCACTACGTTCCACGCACAAACTTGAACTACGACATATATATATTACATATATACGTAAAAGTTTATACTATCCTTCTCAAAAAATTAAAGAATTGCAAGTTGTAAATTTATAATGCCAACAATATAATAAGGTCCCGTTGCTAAAACCTGATCTTCAATTCTGTAGGACGAATAACATTAATTATGATGTAAAGTAGAGATTAACGATGAGGACTCACGTTTTTTGAAGTGTGATATGGTAGAATCAACAATCTTCTTACAATCATCAACATTGGAAACATCGGCAGTAACAGTGATGGCATCCGGAGAGCCAAATTCAAGACATTTATCAGCTACTTTATGCAGGCTTTTTTCTCTCCTGGCTGCTAGCACCAGAAATGCTCCTCTTCTTGCATACTCGTATGCTAATTCCTGAAAGTTATATCCATCCAATATGGCACATTATTATATATGTAGATAAATCTCTGTTGATGGTAGTTTTTCTTGAAAGCCAATAGGGTGTCCTTAAATTTGTCTAATAATGATTTTGAATCAAGTAACACAAAATGGCCTTTAGAAAACCTTTCAATAGTTCTTACAATCAACTTCACTAAAGATAGAAATATTGAAAGGTTTTTTTAGCCATTTTGCTTTTGGAGATTATGGACTATAGCAAAATGGCTAAAAAAAACCTTCTAATACTTTTTATTCTTAGTGAAGTTATTAAAAGTAAATATTTCAATGCATCAATGTATTTAGGATTAATCTCGGAAACAAACTATTTCAATGCATCAATGTATTTAGGATTAATCTCGGAAACAAACTCTTTGTTTTCTTAAACAAGGATAAGGCTACGTACATTTTGAATCCCGAGTACCTCCTTTGAATGAGGATTTACAATCGATTGTTATTGTTGTTGTAATGTCGTAACAAGTGTTAGATGATCTCTGTAAACTTACTTGTCAAGACAGGGGAATGAGGGTATTCACTTCTTTCTAGCAACAAGTACCCTTTAAAAGAATGGTTCCTTTCTTCTCCTAATATGAACATGCCTATATGAGGTTGTCAAATTTATGTGTACTCATAGTCTGTGATAGTGTCAGTCTGTCAGAGGCCTAATGAAAAATCAATCGATCTTTGTCCCTAATAGTAATCACTAGCTACCACTATTTATATCGCTCACCCATCATGCTGCGTGAACAATAAAAATCTAAGGAGTGGTAAACTAACTAGCCATAAGTCAACGATGAAGGTTACTATACATAATATGATGAGAAAGTACCTCGCCAATGCCAGAGGAAGCGCCGGTAATGACAACAACCTTGCCTGAGACATCTTCAGGGTGGATGTAGTGCAAGAGCGAGTAGAAGAACTTTAGAAGGTGAAAGGTTGGTGACAAGATACATACCAAAATGAAGGTCAACGGTGGAACTATTATGTTCAATAGTTTGGTCACCAAATCCATATATCGCGTAACTTATTGGAGGATAAGGTGCACTTTAGCTCGACTCTTCAAAGATAACGAAGAGTAGATGGAGAGCTTCAATTTGCCTAATCTAACTAGCTAAAATGATATGAAAAGATATGCTCTAAGTTTTGTACAGTTCCAGAGTTCCTAAATAGAAGAGATTATGAGTCTAAATGGAATTAAATAGAACATTGAAAATAGAATCACGTAATGTGAATACATGAATCCAACCAAAAGAAAATTAAAAATACATGAACGATTTTCTATGCAGGGGTCCTAGTGGACATAATATATTGACGAGATGACCAACTAATACGTGCTCAGTTGGGGTTTGGTTCATAGGCTCAGCCAACGGACTTTAAAGTGGGCATCCATCTCTACTGATCCATAAGACATTATTGTCTGACAGAGCCCATAACTACGCCATGCAATTGAGCAATCTATGACGGCCCATCGGAGTCTACAGTAAACATTTGTGATCCTTTTCAGTTTTGCAAATCCAAGTAAATGGAATGATTCGGGTTCTCTCTGCATTGGCTTAAATTTATCTCTGTTAGCATTTTGAATTAAATTTACTACTAGTATGTCTGTGAACTAGTTGGGCTTGTAAAGTTTTGAATCACACCTCTTATAAAATGCATAATCAACACTGCTTGTACACCTGAATTATCTACTACTGTGTTTCACAGTTTCAGTAGAAAGCTGCTAATTGAGTCCGAACTTAGCAGCTGTTGGCTTTATAATAGCCAAGTGCTTAATTGTGCTAACATAAAATGGGAGAAGATGAATATTGCGAAAGATTATATTTTATTGATTGAATGAGATGATTTGTTGAGCTTACATTTGCTGGCTATTTATAGCCCATGATGTGCATGTATTTGCACATTGAAACATAAACTCCTACACTTAATATCTCCTACGTTTGCAATTCTAAACTTGATTCTTCTTACGGTACATATATTGTGACCTTACATTTGCTAGTAACATGAACTAACATTTATTCCTATAATTAATTTAGTAACATGCATTGTAAATGTGAGAGAGTTTCACATTTCAACAGCAGCCAAAAACTGGAGTTTATCAGTTACTTAATAGAATGTATACAGTAACTTATTAATACATTGTAGCTAAATTGGGCAGCTAGGCTTAAACATTGATATCAGTAACTCAGCCTAGCGACGGATGCTTTCAGCCTGAAACTGGTTTAATTTAAGCGTAGGCAACCACAATTTGTTGCTGCAATTTTCACGGGATGGCTAGCACTTTGTAGCTATGCATGCGTTGGTGCTGCTAGGAAGGACAGAATTCTTCTCCTAGCATCTGTTTTTGTATATAATTGCTGTTTGCCTCTCTTTTTGTAGTGAATTCGCTCCTCCTTTTATGTAATAATAACTTTGTTTTACACAGAGGGATGTAACATGAACAAGACCATTTACTAACCCTCCATAAAAACGTATTACTTTCTATTGGGCGAAAGTGGTGATTAAGCCCCTTAACTTATGTGCAATATACAATTAAGCCCCCTACCTTATATTTGTAGCAATTGAACCCCTTTTGTTCTAATCTAAGTGCAATTAGCCCATCTTAAAGTTTCCGGCAAGATAAATATCAATTGATATCGGAGAAGTGATGCAGCGTTGTCAATGCTACCATTTCCCTAGTCCAAAACTCATTCATTGACCATCTATACACTACAAAATATATATACCTTTCTCTTATTTAATTAGATCTACAAGTTTATTTCACTTTAACGAAGCTACAGACAACAAACATATTGAACAAACTACGCTTAGCTAAAGCACAATGATGTTTAGCGCATGATTTTAGTTAGTCAGAACTCCAGATGCATAGTTTACCCAACAATAATAAAATAAGATAATAATGTTTTTGAACGCCTCCATTTTCAATTTTTCATGCATCTTTACTGCTGAAATATTGGGTCCTTGAACATCTTTGATGGAAGCCCAATTATTTTATCACAATTCTTCTTTCATAATAGTAGTATCTACCATAGGTATTGCACGTGTTGTAAATCAGAGTGACAGTGGAGTGGAGTTCGAAAATATGTTAATTTTTACATTGTATCGGGTAACTTTTCCGATATCAATTGACATTTATCTTGCCGGAAATTTTAAGATGGGTTAATTGCACTTAGATTAGAACAAAAGGGGTCCAATTGCTACAAATACAAGATAAGGGGTTTAATTGCACATAACACATAAGTTAGGGGGCTTAATTGCCACTTCCGCCCTTTCTATTGTAACAGAGCACATACATAGACAAACACTGGAGATCTCACTTGAGTGGCTTTGGACTACAAAATAAAGAGTTTAGTTGGTTTTGATGTCTGATAAATGTACCGTGGATGGGTATATTATAGACTTCAAACCAGGAAGATAAAGTATTTTCTTGCTCAGTGAATCGGTGGCTGAATCGCCAAGTCCAGTGAGGTAGAATAGCCGCAGAGACCATTCCACCAGCTCCGGAATCGAAACAATGGGGACCTCAAAACAGGTCTACTGGAAATGCATGTTCTCTGTTTATATGATATGATCAGAATGTTATTCATTACTCAGTTTTGATGTCGGGTGACCAGATTGTAGATGGCTGCAAAATTGCTTTCACTCCTGGAAGATTCAAGATCTTCTTGTTCAAAGAGTGACCTAAATCAGTGGCATACTGCAGCCTCAAAAACCAATCTACTAATTCAGACAAACAAACTTTCAAGAAGTATATCTGACTGCACCATGTAGGATATGTCACATACTTTTGGCCACGACATGCGCCATTAACAATGGCCTTCGCGCAATCTTCAGCTTTAGTGACAGGCATTATGCCTACCATTTCCTAAAATTGTTAAACAGAAAAATTCACAAGCTTGTCATTATAAATACATCTTTTAAGTGAATTATCAACTTTTTGACATTGGCCAAGAATCCAAGATATTAGATAATTCAGTTATGGCGCGGTTGATTTTTGTGGATCGAACTGACATAGACAAGTAAATGAAAGAGAGCAGAAAAGGAAACCTTACATCTCTCGATTTCTGATCAACGTTCATTTGACCTTCCTTGCTGAAGTGTTTTCCTTTTGTCAATTCAGACTCTACCAATCCAGGTGTAACTATTGCTATATGAATATCAGATCCAAGTTCTGCCCTTAGTGTCTCATAGAAAGCTACCATTGCGGCTTTGGACGCCTGAAATATCAAAACAGTTCAATTTGGACAAAATCATACTCCGTATATAGCTAGTCTCAGAAATATATAACTCGTATCAATTACTCATACTAGCCAAGTATATGACATCGCAAAAATCCCAAGTGACGAGTAAGTACTAAAGTACGTTGTACGCAGTCAATCTTGGTGCGTGGATCCATGAAGCCACCGATGAAATGGCAATGATCTTTCCTTTGGCATTTCTAAGGTACGGAATTGCAAATCGGGTTATGTAAACTGCACCCCAGAAATTAACATCCTGCAAGAGCCAGCATATACATATACATAATCACACATTTGCAAGGAGTAACTTCTTTTATGCAACTTTTTTTTTCAACCATTGAGGTAACCAGCAGTCAGCAGTTAAGCAAAATTACCATTATACACCTAGGTGTTGTGACACTGCTATAATCTTCAAACATGGTAACAGAGGATATGCCAGCGTTGCACACCAGATGGTCAACTTCAAATCACCAAACTACAATCATTAGAATTATAACTTCCGTACCCACTACATTCCACGCACAAACTTGCACTACATCATATAATGCCAACAATATAATAAGGTAATTAAGGTCTCATTGCTAAAACCTGATCTTCTGTAGTAAAAATGCAGGATATAAAATTAATTAACATGTAAAAGCAGAGATTAACGATGAGGACTTACGTTTATTGAAGTGTGATATGGTAGAATCAACAATCTTCTTACAATCATCAACACTGGAAACATCGGCAGTGACAGTAATGGCAACCGGAGAGCCAAATTCAAGACATTTATCAGCCACTTTATGTAGGCTTTTTTCTCTCCTGGCTGCTAGCACTAGAAATGCTCCTCTTCTTGCATACTCGTATGCTAGTTCCTGAACATTATATATCTATTTAATTTGCCCCTTTATTAAGTAGAATTGTACATAATTCTCAGTTGATGGTATGCAGTTTTTCTTTTACTTGAAAGCCAATAGGGTGTCCTCCAATTTCTCTAATGATTTTGAATCAAGAAAGTCGTTACAAGTGTTAGATGATATCTGTAAAGTTGTGTCAATACAACGACCCAAGACAGGGGAGTCACTTCTGTCTAGCAACAAGTACCCTCTAAAAGTCTACGGGTAATCGGCTCTAGTGTTCACACTAAAGACGAGAGTTCGATTCCCACTAGGAGCATTTGGGAGCAGAATTATTCCTCCCTCCCCCTTCCTCTCCAAATGCGAATGATTCCTATATTCTCCTAAATTGGATATGCCTATATGAGGTTGTCAGAGGCCTAACGCAAAATTAATACTATCTTTTTGTATGCTCATGATGAAAAATCTTACAAGTTCAGAATATATGGATGGAGAAATGGAAATGTCACAAACAAATTTTTGTTCTACACGGGAGGACTTTCTTAGCTAGTATTCACGATCTTTGTACAACTACATTCAATTGGGTGCTCGGGTCAGGATGTACGCAACCTGACTCCTGTTTAAGAAATAGTGAGGTTGTTTCCGTGATTGACCAATTGTTGTATTGAAGTATTGACTTCCAACAACTTCACCAAAAATAAGAATATGATGAGAAATCACTACCACTGTGTATATCGCTCACCATCATGCTTATTCGCTAACAAAAAAAAACTAGAAGTGGTAAACTAACTAGCCATAAGTCAACGATGCAGGTTACCATACATAATATGATGAGAAAGTACCTCGCCAATGCCAGAGGATGCGCCGGTTATGACAACAACCTTGCCGGCCACGTCTTCAGGGTGGATGTAGTGCAAGAGCGAGTAGAAGAACTTTAGAAGGTGAAAGGGTGGTGACAAGATGCATACCAAAATGAAGGTCAACGGTGGAACTATTATGTTCAATAGTTTGGTCACCAAATCCATATTTCGCGTAAGGATAAGTTGCACTCTAGCTTGACTCTTCAAAGATAAAGAAATAGATGGAGAACTTCAGTTTGCCAAATCTATCTAGCTAAAATGATAGCTAGAAATTGGAAAGATATGCTCTAGACTTAGACCCCGACAGAAATTTTTCCGATCCGAAAACGATTTGAAAACCGACCCGAAAAAGCTGAGTTACGAATACGAAAAACTCGATTAATACCCGAATGGTCGAAACTGACCAAATCCGAGAAATTCGGTAAAATATGGGTTGAACCCAAAACTAGACCCATAAGACATTATTGTCTGACAGAGCCCATAAATATGCAGCAATCTCAGGGCCCATCGGAGCCTACAGTAGCGATTTGGGTACTGACGTTGCCAAGGCAGCCTTGGTTGCTGCCAAGGCAAAATAATGTTGAGATACAACTTTAACCTTCTAAAAATTCCTGTATGTAAGTTTTCCTTAAATAAAAATATAAAACTACCAGTAATAATAATTAATATCTACCTTCTTTATCCCCCTTCCCAATCCCGGCTATCATCTTGGACCTGGTATCACCCAATTTTTCTCCGATATCATGATATCATCATTTTTTTGGCACCATCTTCTACACTGCAAAAATTATACTTTGACTTCAGTAAAGAATCGAAATACTCCAATACACCAACAAAGGCGTTTGATTATATTGTCTGGTAAAGAGGAGAAAAGCATGATTCATTGAGGTACTATGGTAATCTTTGCGCTTTCACTCCTTTTCTCTAAAGACAGAGATCGAGATGACCTCATAAGTGATGATTCAAGTTCTAGAAATCTTTCTAAAGAGAGATATGCCCCAAATATTTCAGTAAAATGGGTTTCACACGTCCCAGCCTTTGCTTTTAGTACATGACGATGACGAATACTGAGTAAGAAATGCGGGTATGTTACAGCCACTAGTGAGGAACGAAGACCACCGGATACAAAGATATGGAATTTCATCATCGCTGGATACAATAGGATTCAAAATAGAAAACTAACACTTCAAACTAAAGGTCCTCTAATGGAGTTTTAACCAGTCAAATCTTTTCAAGTGAAATTGGTACTTTAAACCTCTTTAGATTGGTTGAATTCGTAAAGGCACATCTATAGTGATCTACTGATCTTATATCAGAGATTTTTATTTGTTTGTGAAATATATGGGACACAAGACGAAGATTAGAAGATGGATTATTCAATTTCATTCTTTGTTTTTTTTTTTTTTTTGGGGAAGCTGTCTGTGAATTTGATGCTGAAAGCCTTAACCCTTTACCGTTTCGGCATTTCCTTTCTTTGTTCTTTTGAAAAATGAAATTTCCTTTTTTGTTCCTGGCAAAACTATAAAGCGGCCAAGGGTATATAAGTCCTCTCCAATAACTTGCCTTGGCAACATCCAAGGCAGCCTTGGCATTAGCAGCAAAGTCAAGGCTCCAACAATAAATGTAGAATATTTTAACGGTGGATTTTATGATCCTTTTCAGTTTTACAACTCGAAGTAAATAAATGGAAAAAATGATTCGGGTATTTCTCTGCATTGGCTTTTATCTCTAGTTAACAGATTTTGAATTAAAATCACTGCTTATTTCTGTTTAATAATTGTGCTTGTAAAGTTTTGAATCACACTCGTATAAAATGCATAATCAACAGATTCAACACTGCCATACACCTGAAGTTAGCAGCTGAAAACTGGAGTATATCCGTGACTTTATAAAATGTAAAAAAAAAAGTAACTAAATAGTAAAATTTGTAGCTAGATTATGCTTAAAAAATGATTTCAGTAACTCAGCCTAGTAACGGATGTTCTCAAACTGACGCTGGTTTAATTTAAGCGTATAGTAGGCAACCACATTTTGTATCTGTAACCTTCACGAGATGGCGGCAGTTTAGCTATGCGACTATGCGAGCGTTGGCGCTGCTAAAAAGGACATAATACTTTCTCCAAGCATCTGTTTTTATACATAATAATTGCTGTTTGCCTCTCTTTTTGTAGGGACTTCGTTCCTCTTTACCAGACCATTTACTTGATCATTTACATGGAGGTAGTAACCTGAACTAGACATTACTAGATCTCCATAAAACGCCTTATTTTCTATTTTAACAAAGTACATACATAGACAAGCACTGAAGATCTCACTTGAGTAGCTTTGGACTAAAAAATACAGAGTTTAGTCGATTTTGATTTCCGAAGAATGTACCGTCGATGGGTATAATACAGACTTCAAACCAGGCAGGTCAAGTATTTTCTTGCTCAGTGAATCGGTAGCTGAATCGCCAAGCCCAGTGAGGTAGAACAGCCGCATAGACCATTCCACCAGCTCCGGAAAGAACACCTGCCAATAGTAGGTCGCCGTCCACCATGCTGGGTAAGTTATATACCTTTGTCCCCGGCACGCAGCATTCACGATCGCCTTTGCACATTCTTCTACTTTGGCTACTGGAAATATACTTACTTGGGCCTGCAATGATGTTCAAAGGTGTAAAAATAGTGCACATATATGATATATGCTTCTCTGCAATCTACTCATGCCTCCATCGCATATAGCCATATAGGGACTGGAGTAAGATTCTTGCCACAGATTTTCCTTCAACACCACTTCTTTGCTGCTCTTTACTCTCTATACAATCCATTTCGTTAGGTACAGTAGCCCACTGTAAACCTTACACACTGTGGTGGTGTTGTTGATAATTTAATCGATGATCACGTTATCTAGTCTAGATCTAGTGGTAAACAAGAACTATTCTGATTAACTGCATGTTGTTACTATAAATGCTACTGCATGATGTCTAGCTAGTTATATGGAACTTTCCTCCATTTGCAAGAAACATGCATCTGATTTAGATGCTCTACTCAAAAAGTTCACAAATACCGCACAAAAACGTAATTCGTATTTGCTAAAGCATTTTCAAAGGTGTTAATTGCTTTTTTATCAGGCACAATGTTCTGGAGTGACAGATAGGAAGAATATGCAAAACTTACATCTCTAGTAGCTTGATCCACGTGGATTTGGCCAGTCCTGTTGAAGTGTTTGCCTTTAGTCATTTCAGACTCTATGAATCCTGGAGCAGCTATTGTTATGTTGATATCTGATCCACATTCTACGCGTAATGTGTCATATAAAGCCACCAATGCTGCTTTGCTAGCCTGAAGATCATTGCATATTATGTCATCTTCAAGACTGGTTGCAGATCATATATGAGATAAAGAAAAGACCACATTCAGACTCACTGACATTGTAGATACTCATTCTTGGCACAGGTGACCAAGAAGCTGATGAAGACATGATGATGATATTTCCTCTGCTTTCTCTAAGATATGGAATTGCAAACTTTGTTACATAAACTGCACCCCAGAAATTTATATCCTGAAACAAGTTCACCTATATTAAGACCGTGGATCCTCTGCCTTTTACTTCCGTCAGTGTTCGGGCTAGCACATTTAAAAAGTGTTCAGTTAATCGCATTACCATAATGGATGTAGGCTTGGTGATATCATCATAATCTTCAAGCATGCTTATAGTCGTAATCCCAGCATTACACACCAGATGGTCCACTTGATCCATGAAAGCACCAAGATTCATGTGTGAGTGACTTTGACAGTAAACTCGCACCAACAAGCTAAAATCATGCAGTATGACACCTATATAGTCTACCAGAAGTTAACCTACTACATATTTATCCCAACTGTTCAGGACTTAAACAAAAGGGACAACAATTGAATTCCGTCGTGTCGCCGTTCAATTAACTCCTATGTAATGAATTCTGAATAAGAAAGTCTCATAGCATAAGCTTAAGCTCGCCTACAGTTTTTATACACCGACGCACACAAGTGACCACGCTAGAGGTAAGCTAGCTACTGGAAATAGCTGGAGGATAATTCCATTAAAGGCAATTGGAGGATTACGATGTATTCAGAGAAAAATCAGAATAAAGTATCGAAGGATCACACTCACTTCTCAATTATCTAGGATTATAAGATGACATGAGACACATGGCTGCAATTGAAGGAATCTGCAATTAGAAACGAAATAAGGAACTTACATCTCCCAAAGTGGGATATCGTCGAATCAACGATTCGTTTACAGTCATGAACATCAGAAACATCAGCTGTAACAGTTATAGCATCTGGCGAGCCCAGCTCCAGGCAAACATCAGCCACATCACTCAAGCTTCTCGCTCTCCTAGCTGCAAGCACCAGGCAAGCCCCTCTTCTTGCATACTCATATGCTAAGCTCTGCATGACGCACACAACAAAAGTTCATTCTAGTACCTATAAACACCAGATCTTGTTAAGTACCTCAACTATTGATTGCTATTCAATCCAGCTCCGTTCAATTTAGCTATATGCTTAATAATCTAACTAGATCCAAATCAATTTAGTTTAGGCCCGTTGTGGGCGAGTAAGAGGGACTAATATCAGCTGTGCATGTAAAACTAAGATTGACAAAAATTAAGCTACCTCGCCAATGCCAGAGGAAGCTCCTGTGATGACGACGACTTTGCCATTAACATCCTCAGAAAACACGGTGCCTAAGAGGGAAGTGAAGAGCTTAAAGAACTGAAAGGGTAGTAAGAAAAAGAAGAGTGAAACGGTGAAAACTGGGGCTATCAAGTTCAACGAGGTGTTTATCAAATCCATATTTTTTTTGGCAAGGTCTTGTACAATATTGCAAATTTGCTTACATTGATGGACTAAAGCTATGAAGAGGTGAATCTTGTTCTTATTAGGTGGCTGTGTAAGGGCTTCATGCAACAAAGTAAACACGTGGTGGATCATCCTTCAAATTAAATTCTTACTGGTTTTCCACATGGAAGTCCAGAAATCATTGTCCAAGAAATCCAGTGTGAATATGATATGCACTGCCTAGTAAATTGATGTCCAAGAAGCACTGACATTGAACAGTGCATTTGAGACAGTTGAAAAGATTTTCAAGAGCATTGTCATTAGCAATGAATTTGAACAAGTGACTGAAGAAACAATGGTCTTATTCAGCCTTTGTGCAGTGAAAGTTACTGAATACCATCAAATACCTACTTTACTTGGACTTAGATTATCTTATCTAAAATCAGTGTCCATTGTCTACTACGCTGTGTTATGTTCTGGAGCACTTCTGAAAATATCATATCGACAGCCCTTCCGAAACTATGTAACCATTCGTGATTCTTCACCAACTACTCACAAAATTACCCCGTATATATCAGGACTTTTGGATATCCATCCTGAAACCCTTTACATGAAATGACGTTTATTTATACCATACCAAATCTAACATACTCTTTAGACAAGGTGATACAAAGACCAAGCACAGTAGTTTCAGTAGAGTGTTCCGTGCAACATACATAGCTTTACATGACCAGTTTATGCAGATGGTTCCACGATCCTTGATGTACATTCTCCCTCGCACATCCCTTTCTTTCAGGCTGTTTTCACGTCGGGAGAAAGAACTCCGGAGGGGTACAAGATGGCTTTCGCTCCAGTCACATCCAAAATCCGCTTTCCTACTGCTCCCGTTGGTGTACTATCTGTGCCCATCATGAAGAGTATGCGGTATGTCCACTCGAGCAACTCAGGGCAAAACACCTTCATGAAGTATGTAACCTTGAACCATGCTGGGACAGTCGCGTAACGATCGCCCCTCAACACGCTGTGGATTATGGACTTTGCCGTCCCTTCAACTGTACCTACCGGCATTACATTCACTTGGACCTGTTTTGAAGGTCATTTGTAAATTAATGAACACTGCAAGCAAACTTATGATTACAGAATAAATAGCAACAACAGACATTCAAGCTAGACAACCAATTCAGGCCACATCGAAGGTAACTGACAGAGGTAAGAACTTACATCTCTCAATTCTTGATCCACCCTTAACTCCCCTTCTTTTGTCAGGACTTTACCCTTCGTGAACTCGGACTCTATAAGCCCAGGTGTCACAATAGTTATACCGATGTCAGATCCAAGCTCCACCCGTAGGGTCTCAAAGAAAGCCGTCAGTGCTGCCTTGCTTGCCTGGTAAAGTGCTAGCAATTGTAAGTCAGAAAGCTTAGGAAATGTAGCTCGCATTAGAAGATGAGCAATAGTTTTCACTGGTGACCTACATTATAGAGACTTTCCCTCGGTGCAGGCAACCATGATGCTGATGATGAGATGACCAAAATCTTGCCTCCAGTGTATCTGAGATGTGGAATAGCAAAGCGGGTGGTATAGACTGAACCCCAGAAATTGATGTCCTGCATCAGCACAGCAAATCAATTTCCAAAAAGGCGCTAGTGAATAAGCAGGATTCTGACAAAACAGAACAAAGTTTACGGATGACAAAAGGCATAATCAATGAAATATCATTAATTGATTGAGGGCTCTAGAATTGGATTTACCATAACAGGTCTCATCTTGGTGATATCTTCGGTGTCTTCAAATGCGCTAACCCCCACAACACCAGCATTGTTGACCAAATGATCCACTATCACAAAAACAACATTATGAACAATGTTGATCATAATGGGAACTGTCTATATATAGTACCTACTAAGTCCTCCTTATGTGTAAACTAAATAAGAACGGATTTAAGTATTGATGAATTATGAAACTCCTAGTATCTTAGCCTAAAATAAAAGGCTTCAGGACATGCTTACATCTCCCAAAGTGTGATATTGTGGAATCAACCATCCTCCTACAATCTTCAACCTTCGATACATCTGCCGAAACCACAATTGCATCTGGGGAGCCCAACTCCATACACAAATGAGCAACTTCGCGCAGGCTTCCCTCTCGCCTAGCAGCTAGTACCAGGCATGCTCCTCTTTTCGCATATTCATAAGCTAGATGCTGAACCAGGACAAAAGGTATAAGTTGTGTACTTCTGGAGGTAAACTATTTCGAACCAAAAAAAAAAAGGTTTGGCCAATTGTGACAATTTGAAGCAAGCTTGCATTTCATAATTTTGAAACTTACGGCCAAAAAAAATGAAGCTTTAAATACTAAGTACTAACAATAGGAAAGTAAAAGGAAGCAAGTGTTTCATGCATCATCACCATTCATCTAGTCAAATTAATTGATCATATTGAGTGCTGTAGAAATGCATCGGTATCCTAAAATACAGTTTATGGTTATGGACCAATTTTTACACATTTGGAAGATGCTACTAGTGGCTCTTGTGCAAGTAGCTAACAATTGCAACACAAAAGGGCAGATACAAGTCATGCAACCAATGAAACTAATTAACTAAGAAATTGATTTGTTTAGCTCTGTAGTTAGTTCCATTTTAAACAGCCCAAAAAGAAGAGGCCCTTAAGCACCTAGAAATTTCTAGATAGCTTTTATGTTGGACAGAAGTAGATTAACATAACTAACAAATAAAACTAACCTCGCCAATTCCAGACGAAGCACCGGTGATGAGAACAACTTTACCAAAAACATCCTCACTGAAGAAAGATGACATAGTTGACAAGAACAACTTAAAAAGCTGAAATGGAGGTAACAACAGCAACAGTGATATGATGGTGAAGGGAGGAGCAGTAAGATTCAAGAAAGTGTTCACCAAGTCCATCTTTGATAGTTTTACTCAAGAGTGGTGAAGATACGAGAGAGTTGAATGCGTTAAGCAATGAGCGTTGATAAGTTGAAATATGATCAGATTATTCAAACGAAGCGGTGAAGGAGAGAGTGTGTAGTACTATGGTGTGGCGCCATTGCATGGACTTTGAAAGACACGTGGTCTGGTTTTTCTTTTGAGGCCAAGCTTTCCGAGCAATGCTAGAGAGCTACCTGATAGTTGCACAGCTATCAGGTAGGTCTCAAAACTCACTCACAATTAAATATTGTGTCCTCAAAAATTAATCAAATCAAACCTGTCATATAACCCTTATAATATGATAAATAACCCTCCCAACATGATAAGGTACCCTCCCAACATGATAAAACTTTGTAGAATTGACCAAACCAAACATGTCATACAACCCTTATAACATGATGAACAACCCTCCCAACATGATAAGGAACCTTCCCAGCGTGATAAAACTTTGTAGCTATGTTTTCTCGAAAAAAATCTCTAAACCTGATATAAATCCCTT
>ONZK01001880.1:71572-86524 GCA_900322385.1 Pharnaceum exiguum | reverse complement strand
GTACCCTTGTCGCCCTTGAAATTATGGCTTATTGCCATTCTTATTGTGGTATTGTGCACGCCAAAAGTCGCACTCCGAACCAACGGCCTATCGCCGTCCTTGAAATTATGGCCTTATTGTCATTCTTATTGTGGTTTTGTGTACATCAAAAGTTACACTCCGACCTAACGGCCTATCGTCGTCCTTGAACCAACGACTTCATGTCGTACCGACCAACCTTGTTACCTACAACTGAAGATCAAGTGGAGCTGTTTTGCATTAATGTCCAATAGAATCGTTCGTTTTACTGCCGTTCCGATTGCGGGGGAGTATTGGAGATATTAGTATAAGATATATTAGGAGATATTTATGTTAGGAATATTAGATATTTAGGAGATAGTTAGCTTGGGAAATAAGCTGATGTAACAGTATAAATACGGGGCTTCCCTGTGTTATTGACATCAATCAATACAATATCATTTATCTCCTCTAAACATTTTGTCACGCTTACCGTTATTAAAGGCCCTATTTGGCAATTAGCAGATATCAGATAACATATAGCAGAATCAGATAGCAGATTTGGTTAGAAGATTACAAATAGTAGTTTTGAAAAATATATATGGTAAAATAGTAGATACTAGTTTGAACCCATGCTATTTACATAAAAGGACATGAAAAGAGAAAATAAGAATGGATATTTTATTTGTGGTTTGTGTAACGTGAACAAACTTTCGTGTAAAAATGTCATTTGGTGAATTTACGAATAGAAATGTTATTCATGATAGCATATTCACAATAGGATATATAGACCAATCCAATTTTTGAATCTACTAATTACCAAGCACTACATTAGCATATTCTATTGGTCAAATCCACCAAAATATTGGCTAAATCTACTATTTTTAAGTAGATTGAGACTCCACCACACAGCCCAAAATAATATTGAAATGGTCTAATCATATAAAATGGTCTTCTAGTTAAGTTCAATAAATTAAGTTCAGCTCTTAGAAAAGCCTAAATAATATTTGTAATTGAGATTGAGGTAGATTGTTGTGCACAAGTTTTCGAATGATTTTGACATCTATTTTTCAGTGGAAGGAAACTTTATTTGGTCTAGTGGTTTCGTCTGATTCAGACGAGACTTATTAAGTATGGTTAAATCCGAATTGGGATATTCGGATATTCATAGATGGATCCGCCTACATACCTTATAAATAAAAATATAAAACTGCTATAATTGACGCAATATCTATAGCACACTAGAACACTAATTTCAGGCAATCATCATTGAAATAAGTGTCAATAGCAACAAGGTGCACAATCTTATCTTTAAATTGCTTCATAATTCGCCTACCAAAAAAATGGCAAATTCTGTATTTTATACTCCCCCTTTGATAAAAAAAAAAAGAAAAAAAATACCCACTTTATACAAAATACTTATTTTCCACTCTCTCTCCTCACAAATCCCACTCTCTCACCATTGTCACCCAACAAACCCCGGTCACCGACACAACCTCCGGCAGCCGTCATACCGGCGACAGCATACACCGCCATACTCACCCTCCAATCGAAACCCCAACACCTCTCTCTCTCTCATATCCATAAACCCAATCTCATCACCCATAACCACCACACTCTCTCTCATATCAACAATAATTTGTGACCCTGTGAGCGCAATTTGTGACCCCTCTTTGTTGACCTTAATGCATTTTGTGACCCCTCGAACATTCATCTGTGACCCCCCGATCATTCTTCTGTGACCCCTTTTTTTAAACCCGTGACATCATAAACTCAATTTGTAACCTTCTAAATTCGTGGCTTTAATATGTATTTGTGACTAATATTTGATGAGAAAGAATGGGTTTGAGGTTTTTTGTGACCATGTTTGACTTTTTTGATAAGGAAAAATGGTGGGAGTGAGTTTTCTTTTAAAGGGGAGAGAGTATGAAAAAAATGGTGCTTTGTATGAGAAAAATAATGGAAAATCTTGAGGAGAGAGAGTGGAACAATGATAAAAGAGGTGAAAATAATAATAAAAAATTAGGAGAGAAGAAATGTGAATGGAAAATTTGATTTGTGAGGAAAGAGATTGAAATGAGGTTATTGGAGGTGGTGTTATTTTAGGCAAAGGAGAAATGGAGATGTAGGGGAAGGGGGAGGGGAGGGAATTTTTTTTTTGTTTTTTTTTTTTACTAGGGAGTATAGTAGAAGGATTCAAAAAAAATCATATTTTGGAATATCTTTTTAGAAAAAAAATGATAAAAAACTCCCATATAATGTGGGCCATGGGACTCGAAGACTTCGCCATCTCAACTTAGGTGCTACAGTCCATATTTCGGAATCTATAACCTTGTGAGAAGTATTTTCTATTCTGGTATGTGGATGGCTAGGGACAAAAGCTCATTGAAGGATGTGGGAATTGTGGTGATTCCCTCAGTTAAATCTGTTTGGTGCCCTCTGTCTGTCCAGAAGGCAAATACTGAGCAAATACAAAGGCAAATACTGAGCTCAGTGTTTGCCAATAAAAGGCTAATTACGTAGTCCGGAAGAGAGAAGGCAACACTGGGTAGCAGTTCACTGTGTTGTCTCTACTGCAGTCTTTTGTTATCTTGAATAGTGCCACAATTTCAGAGAGCAGTTTTGAATCAGATCAAGAAAATCAAAGTTTCTAATGCAAGGAAACTACCATTCACGAAAAATCGAAAATCCATAGGCATTCCTTTCAAACTTTCTCATACAAGAAGAGTAACCCAACTAGCCAAACTACACTTAAAGATAGCTAATACAAACATAATAATCCCTTTTAAAGCAAAGCACCATATAATACATTACACCATGCTGATCCTAGTCAAAAGTCGTGATGACCACCACTTCGATACGCCTCAAATTCACTTTCCTGTCCAGACTAAAAGCAAATTAGACAATCAACTAATAGTTGAATAATCAGTCATACGGAAACAAGTATCAGAATGGTACACAAAGGGTCGTACAAAGTATGCCTTCATTGATCCTGTTGGGCGTGCTCGACAACATTAACGTGCTCACTTGATTTTGCCCTTCCCATTAACAGACTTATGATCTCTGATTACACCATATTGTCTGATCTTCTCCCTCACAAACTTCTCGTATATGAATGCTGCCCCTCTGAACTGGGGTAGCACCAACCAACACATCAACAGTAGCTTTGCGGTGTACCAGATTGGTATCCTGTCCAAATATCACCTTCATTTCATCAAATTTGATTGTGTGTGTGGTACAACACGAAAATTTACAAGCAATAAGCTTCGACTCAACTTGAACCCATCCGAATCCGATTCAAATCTTGTGAACTCTTATCAGTTCAGTAAATGTTAGTTCAACATTTAGCGTCTCCCAAAGATTAAGTAGAGCTAGTTCTTTACTTCAACTCCTGCTCGAGTGTCAAGCCCTGTTTTTTAAAGGACTTGTTAATTAAGTGACTTGTTCCTCTTACCGTCAGAGGGGAGTTATTACTCAGTTGACTTCATAATATTTCAATTCTTGTTTTGTCGAAGTCTTGTTCAATGAATGCAATCCTAAAAACGGCTTATTGTTCCATTCAGTTTAGCTCATTACGATTGAACAAGATAAATTCAAAACAGGCTAGGCTTGAACAATATTGAGATAATTTGAAAAGTGATCAAAATATCATTGAAAAGGTATCACCATATAGTTTCATAAACGTACAATATTGATATAATTTTGATAAGTGATGAGTGTCAAAACAATTAAACAAAAAGTTCAATCTTTTCCAGTTATTTTCACTCTAGTCCAGTCCAAATTAGTTGTAGTTGAGGAGAACAGGCCCTTGATGCCATGCCGACATGCCGTAGTCTTTTACTAGTACTTCAATTACTTTTTTTCCGATTTTTTGATTTATGCTAGACTAGACTCCTAGTACTTTGATGTGACATTACAGTATGAATGAAGACAATAATAGGAAAAGTTGAGTAGATATTTTTAGAAGACATACCATTCAAGAATAGGTTGGAGGACTATCTCTGTGAGAGTGAGAAAAGAATACAAGATCCAGTAGGCCAACCACTGCTCGTCATCTTCCTTTGATGGGCTCTCTATCGCCATCACTGATGCATACCTTCCCAAACAAAAAATTACAAATAAAAAATCAATATCTGATGATTCACCAACCCAGCAAACCTTACAAAGCTATTTCTTGAACCAACACCCCAACCACCAACAAAAAAGAAAAAACGAAAGAAAGAAAGGAGCGTTCGATATAATCAGTTACTAAAAATTGTCCCTTCTACCCTTTCTGGTGATTCTGCACAATATTAGTTTTAACATATCCAAAAACTTATGTGAACCGTTTTGTATTATTAATTAATGACAGAAAAACGTTGATTAAGACCCTCCATTGTAACCCCTGATCGCCATAAGTGAACACGTCTCATATATGAAACGGGTTCATACAAATTTTTCAGTTAACATATTCAATTGAAAGTATTTTAGATCGTCACTACTAGAAATCCTGAGATGACCAAAGATCAATCAACTTATGAAGGTATCAAACTATCAACTTATATTAATCAAAATGAGCTTAAAAACCGATACAACTATAGAGGCCTGCACTGGATCAGCAAAAGGCTTAAACCAAGATTAGTTTTAGTACTCTTCCTCTTCAAACATGAAACATGATCCCACAAACAAAGCTCCAGTGCTCAAATTAAGTCCCTAATAAAAGACACCCCGAAGAGAAAGAAAAGAAGAAGAACAAATAACTGGAAACTTACAATGGATACAGAAGCATTATCACAGGCCTGCATCACAAAAAAGAAGCCAAAAAAAAGAACATTGATCAAAATCATCAGATGATGCCAACTTATGCACAAAGAAATAAAATGAGTTAAGCCAATATATTATGACAAGGAAATGAAAATTACCCAGCACCAGCGTGAAGACCGGTGAGCACAGTCCACAATTTACCCATGTTGTTTCACTTCTTTTTTCCCTTCACCTCTGTAAAGCAAGATGATCAACAAGACGTACAGTTGAAACTCCGAAAACTTGGAAACTGCAGGTTAATTAGAGTAAATGTTACGTTTGTGGTAGGTTGGAAACAGGTCCAATGAGAAACGGTACAAATGTAGAGATGTCTTAGGAGTTAAAGAAAGATGAGGGAGCAAAGCAGTTATATATGCACACATGTAAAGGAGAAGTCACGTGGCAGCATGCAGAGGCTAGTGAGTATCTGATTCTGCCTTTAACGTGTCCTATGGAGCTTCCCACCGTCCCACTCAGAATCGTCACCTTATATTTATACGGTTTTATATTGTGTACGTAATTGTGTTATACTCCGTACTCGGTATAATTAAGCCATTTGTTCTCTGCCATCCATTGTAATCCAAATTTGCTCATCAACAACAACAACAACAATTTGATTTAATATTTTATTGTTCGTACTAGTACTACTAAGAACTTTGAGTATCGGAATGGTTCGAGGTTTTTGATCAGAAAGATTTTATGACATGATGTACTTTGCCTTAATTACAAGGCACGTGTCTCGGATTTTCATGCATCATTGTCGGTGCCAAATGTCATTACTTTTTCATCTGTATAAGCTGAAAATTTTAAGAGTGATGATCCACCCAGGGCGATGTGTAACTTCTTCCAAATTTTAAATACCAATTCAAAAGGGAAGTGGCTAGATTTGTAATTTGATTGGCAGACTAACTGAAACTCCTGGAATGGTCGTTGATGTGCTTTTTATTCATCGTATATTTCCATGTCCATTTCACTTTCCAAGCGAACCAAGCGCTAGAAAGAAGCTTTGATTCCTCTGAACTAGGACAGAGCTAGCTTGCTCCTAGATGAAGATCCCAAATCTACATGGAAGGACAAATGTTTGAACGAATTATGAAAGATAATTATATGATGTGATTAACTACAATTACGGTATAAAACTAATTCGTGATTAATAACTTCTAGGTAACACTCACACAATGTGTGATAGCCTGATAGGACATTGGCAGACAGTTCGTCAAATTAAGTCTCATCTTCTTCAAATAGATCATAGTACGTAAGAGGTGCAAACATATATATGTGGCTATGTGCATGCGTGTGTGAATCTCATTTGGTCCTTACTACCCGACCCAAGTGAATTTACAGCTAAGGCTTTTTAGAAGAAGGAAAGAGTAGAGCACTTTACTAAGTCATGCTTTAATTTACGTGATCTCATTAATAAATAAACCACTCAATTAGTATTACTATCGAGATCAGATTAGAAAAAAGCTTGGCATTATAAATAAATAGAACGTCTTTATTAATTTTAAAGAGATATGTGAGAGTGTTAGCATTATAATTTTGTCCTAAAAATTCACTATAGCACTTTCCACGACT
Organism: Pharnaceum exiguum; assembly: GCA_900322385.1. Classification (NCBI taxonomy): domain Eukaryota; kingdom Viridiplantae; phylum Streptophyta; class Magnoliopsida; order Caryophyllales; family Molluginaceae; genus Pharnaceum; species Pharnaceum exiguum. Next base: position 80,170 of record ONZK01001880.1, on the reverse strand, counting down.
TCAATTGAAAAGAGATATGCGAGAGTGTTACACATCCCACCAACCACCACCATACTTACTCTTACTAGTACATATGCACCCCTTATCCATCAAGTCACGAGTATTCAGATCACTTATTCTCTAGCAAAACCTAAGTGCAAACACATTCCTCAAATCTTAAACAATTTTTACCCAAACAATACATATCACCACATCTTCAACATCATAAATTGTTCCATTTTCTCATATTTGCCTCATATCATCTTATACAATTGGGTGGTTATGGTGTTCAATTTAAGGGGTGGGGTGGGTGTTCATTTTTTGATGGTGGATGTTGTTTTGGGTGGTAGTCGGTTTGAGATGGTGAATTTCGTTTTTAGGTGATGGTTGATGATTTTAAAGTAATTTCGACAACACTTTTATTTTTTTGCGGTGTTTGATAGTTTTTTTTAAAGCACTTTGAGTGATGTCACTTTCTAAAAAACTGTTTTTTCACCTTAACCTCAAACTCGCGCTAAGTCATCGCATGCTCGAAGAAACTTTTTTTGCATGCTCGAAGCTCATTTTAAAAAAAAGGTTCGCTGGGCATAATTTGATGGTAAGTTTGTAACTAGTAAGTCCACTATCAAAAGGGCTACGGCCCATTATTTGAATATCAAAGACCAGGCCACTATCGCAATATAATGTTTTCGGTTGATGGGCTCTAGATCCCGCGGTATGGGAACTTGGCCAGTTGGCCACTGATCAGTGATCAGTTAAAATAAACTAACAAATAATTACCAAAACTTACAAATGCAGAGTACCAAAAGGGTTCCGCCATTAGCAATTAGCATTGGTGACCCAAGCCATTTGGTAGTCATTCTCATTCATTATTTTTTTTCTCTTCATTTTTCCTTCTCTAACATTTTCCACATTACACTATTGGTGAAAAATCGAACACCTTAGCCAACGCCCAACGGCATCACGGGCTATGGTCTTATCTCGTTTGTATCGCCCACGCGCGTGTGACGGGGTTGGCCTTAATGATTGTCCAAGCTTCTTGTCCATGAGACTTTGCGTAAGGTGGGTATTTGAGTGTAGTTTGTCCCACATTGTTTATTTAGTGTCTATGCCGGTTTTTTATAACCTGCAGCAATTGATTTTGAGTTGAAATTTTGTAAGAAAAAATAAATGTTGTGTGATTGTGATCATGAGGTTATGATTCTCCAGAAAAATAACCCGTTTCATATATGAGATTAGGGATACAGACGAAGGTTGATTAGTCATACATCTGGCCCGTAGATGGCCCTGCGGTGCAAGCTGGAGGAGCTGTTCATAGCTGGAGCTGTTGTTAGCTGTTTAGAGCTGAAAACTAGAGCTGTTTAATATACTAAAGTGTTTGATTAAAGTAGCTGTAGATGCAGCTGAAAATGTTAAAAAGACAATAAAGGACATCTACACATAATTAAGGTCAATCTCGAAACTTATTTAATTAATATGTAAAAAATGGCGTCATCTATACAGAGCAATAATCAGACTGAATGTATCGGTATAAAGTGAACTAAAACTTTTTTAACTACGAAAAATCTTCAATTTTTAGGTAAACCGGGTGTATGAGTACACCGGGTGAATTTATAACTAATATTGCAACACATACCATTAGTCACATTTTTAATGCCATTAATCAATCCCTTTATAATTAGTCATAAATTCACCGGGCGTACCCTAGTCATAAATTCACCGGGTGTACGGGGTACACTCTGTGTAATAAAAACTTGCTGATGAAAATTATACAGCTGATTTAACTATTTGCTCTCGATTAGTTTTTTAATCTTATATTAACCTATGACATGATTCAGAACTCCTGATTGATCATGCTCGATAGTCAATCGTTATTAGTTGGCCGAAATGAGTCAGTACGTACTCTTGATTGACCAGCCCTATCGATAAGGGTAGTGATTTGTTAAATTGAGAAAAAAAATAAGAAAAAGGGTAACTATGGAAAAAAAAGGACAAAAAACTGTAAAACGCTCTAAAACGCTGAATATTTCAGCGTTTCAAAATCGAGCTTATGTGAGCTTATTTCTTTAGATTATTTGTTTACCAAACTAAGATTATTCTTGAGCTGTAAGATTATTATGAAATAAGCTCTGAAATAAGCTCTGAAAATGGCATACCAAACATACACTTATACATGAACACGTTCACACAAGTTTTTGTGATATTATATAAGGACTGAGGACCTTTGTGAGGAAAGTCGCAATTTCGTGGACAATATAAAATTAGTTTTTAAATCGATCATATTATTTTCTTCCACTTTCAAAAAGTAACTTATAATTCTCATAAAAAAAAGTTACCTTTAATATACATTTCGCACCTACTAGTTAGAACTGGCTTGATTGTCGACGAGCTTAATTCACCGGTAAGAACAATGCAATTCATCTCACACACGGTTGCGTGTAATTTAGTGACAATGTGTTTCTCTCCCACCCATTCCGGTTGTTGAGCTACAACCCTGGAAAACATGCTTGTCTAACATTAAACAACCACAAAATTATCCGCATAAGGAGGGGTCAAAGTATCTTTAATTTCTACTCATGATGTACATTGTGCTGTTACAAATTTCCAAATATACAAATAAACGTCTTGCCCTAATTTCAATTAAAGTAGCTGCACCCACCAATATGTAAATCTTTTTTTCTTCTCAACAAGGCAACACGGATAGTGCATCAAAGAAGCCACTTCACCCCAATTTTCTTCCGGGGCTCATACATTATTTCCACGACAAAATATTCATTACTTGACCTAATAGGAAAAAAAACCTTCAACATGGCAGTTTGTATTAGAACCACAAATTGGAACCCTATAGAGCATCTTTCTCGTGATGGGAAGAAAAGTACTAACAACTTTGTAAGAGTATGTCATGTAAATGTATATGGTGGTGATCGAAAAGACAGCCCTAGATCGTATGGGTTAAACAGAAGAGTTCGACGTAACGCAGATGTTGTTGACGGTACAAGGATAAATGGTGTAATTGTAGGTGACAAGACAGACGCTGGGATAAAGAAAATCCATGTAATCAATGATGAAACCGATCAGATACAAGCATGTATGTTGGGGAAGTTCGTCGAGGGTAGATATGTATATAGACAAAGCTTCATTATCAGGTCTTACGAAATAGGCCCAGACAAGACCGCCACCATGGAAACTCTAATGAATCTGCTACAGGTACGTTGTTCGGTTAATCGGTTACAAGTATCTATTGTACGGGAAAAAAATAACGCAAGCTAAGTCCTAGTCAAACAGTCTCGTAACAAATTTTAGTGTTCCTTCAAATTAAAGTTCGAAAAGAATCGTTATGATAGCTACTGTATTTTAGTAATTGAATATCTAAAAAATTCAATCTTAATTCTGAGTTTTTGACAGTGAAGAATTCAGGAATATATTTCAGTCAAAAGCTCCAGGCAGTAAGGCATGAGTATTCTAATTATGTGTATGGTTATTGCGCTATGAAGTTGAAAGAATTATCTCCATCTTTCAGCTTTAGGTGATTATAAACTATAGCAAAATAGTTATGAAAACCTTTCAGTACTTCTTATTATTGGTAAAGTTGTTGGAAGACAATAATTAAATGCAACAATGAGTGAATCTCGAAAACAGCCTCTCTGTCTTCTTAAACAGGGGTAAGCTAAGGTTGCGTACATCCTGACCCGAGCACCCTCATTAAATGGAAATTTACATTTGCTTGTTGTTGTTCTTGCGCTATAATTATGCGTATTTTGGTAATTGAATATTAATGTGTTATAATGTATCAAATGATCTAGTGATGCCATTGCCTTGTCTTTTTATCACTTGTGCAATAGTCCAGCAGGTGAACTTTGCTTACGTAAAAAGAAGTATATGAAACTGTGACCTTTATCGGCTTTATTTATGGTACGTGTCTGAGGGCTTTGAGCCCCCCTTTTACACCAAAAGAAAACGTGTATGAACCTGTGACCGATAAACAATCAGACGAAAGGACACTGATGTTTTGAGGTTTTAGAACAATTGTTTCTTATCTTATAAGGAGTGTTTTAGTATCAATGTATCATCCTAAATTACGGTCGATGTTAAATATGATAAGACAACAAAAGAGTGACCTTCAAGGTTATGTGACGAGGTCATCTTTTTAACAGATCAGTTCTAATATCTTTGTTTACCATTTTTTGGTACGACATTACTATCAGTTCTAACGAAATGGAGCATGTAATAGATAGAGTTCATGTATCATATTTTCATTTTCCGTGGTACTATATTGCAGGAAACAGCTTTAAACCATGTAACAAGCTCGGGTCTAGCTGGAGATGGCTTTGGTGCTACCCGAGAGATGAGCCTTAGGAAACTCATATGGGTTGTAACGCGTGTACATGTTCAAGTGACCAAATACAGTTCTTGGTATACTGAAGGAACTGTAAACAGCCTCCACATTATTTTTGCCAATAAAATGAAAGCTAAAGCTGAATTATTAAGATTATCTCTCATTTGTTCTGCAGGGGAGATGTTGTCGAGATTGATACATGGGTAGATGCGGCTGGAAAAAATGGGATGCGACGAGATTGGATAATTCGAGATTATAGAACTCGTCAAATTATAACAAGAGCAACAAGGTAAAGTAATGATAATGTTAAAATTAAAAGTTTTTGTCAATAAGCAAACTGATTTATTATATATCTAAGTACACATCATACTTGCAGCACTTGGGTGACAATGAATAGAGAAACTAGAAAGTTGTCGAAAATTCCCGAGGAAGTTCGTGAGGAGGTGGAGCCTTTTTACTTACATCGACATGTACTAGAAGATGGAGATGATAGTGCTGAAAAAATCAGTAAGCTCAACAATGATATAGCTGATGTAATTCGATCTGGGCTAGCAGTAAGTGAACAATCTTTTGACAAGACTATAGCATCCTCAGTTGTATTTTTAAATTCTCAACAGTTTCTAGCCAGCTTGATTGTTGTGTTTTGCGGTTCAAAATGCAGCCTAGATGGAATGACATGGATGCCAACCTACATGTTAATAACGTGAAGTACATTGGCTGGATTTTGGAGGTACGATTTGTTCATGTCATTCGCATGTTCATCAAGAGCAATCTCTTGTAAAGTTTGTATATCCATTGTGGAATCATTATCAAGTGCTTTGATGCTAAATGTTGCAGAGCGTTCCACTAGATGTATTGCAAGACTACGAGATGACAAGCATGACATTGGAATATCGACGCGAATGTAGGCAAGAAAACGTGCTTGAATCGTTAACAAGCATGGAAGTAGCTTCTCTAGGTCCTACTCAAGAGACAACAACAACAAGCGACACTGGGCGCCACAAAGAGCTAGGGCCTCACATTGAAAGCACACATCTCCTACGAATGCAGGATGATAAGGCAGAGATAGTTCGAGCTAGAACTAAATGGCAAAGAAAAGTAAAGTTAGTACAAATTATCTGATAATCAATAGGGAGTGTCCTTGCTTTTGCTTCTGTGTGTTCCATTGATCCATCCACATGATTCCATTGTTTTACTAAGCTCTAAGTTAATACTCCCTCCGTTCCACTTTTATCTTCCAACTTTCTTTATTAGATGTCCCATTTTTATCTTGCAAACAACATCAACATCAACATCAAGCCAATGTATCCCATCTCAAATGGGGTACTGACGAGGAATGAGGTATCCAGCCTTACTTCGAAGAAGATTGTTTCCATAATGACTCACGTAATACCTTTATGAATCACGAACTACCTTTATGAAGACCTTTTCGCCATTGTAATAAAAAAAACTTTTGAAAACTCATTTGAATCTACACAACCGTAATTACCAAATTTGTGAAGGTACATCCAAAGCATAAGTAAAGCACAAATGACCATAGTCAGGACGGCACTAACCCTACAAAAATTGCTCCACTAAATAAGGCACAACATGCATAAAAGAGGAACACTAGACAGACTAAGTCATTAGGAGCGAACACTACTCTCTATGTTAACAATCTTGCACCTAATTTCTCATCCTTCAATAGATCATATCAAAGGCCATGTCCTACTTTTATTATCCAACTTTCCTAATTTGTTCATCGTCTTCACTTACTTTACCATTATACACTCAATTTACTTGCTGTTCAAATGGAAAATAGAAGATAAAAGTAAACGGGGGAGTATTAATTAATTTGGGCATGTCAATTTGTTGATAAGCCCAACTGAATAAGCAAGTCTGAAATCCTAGTGCCAATGGACCATACGGCCCAAACTTGTACCGATGGTGACGTGCGAGTTTAAGTCATAATCGTTGGCCGCTTATTGGGCCTTACTTGTAGGCTGTAGGTTGATCGGGAAGAAAACGCACAAGGGGGAAAAAATTCCGTGCTACCTACCTTGATTGACACAAAAAATTCCGTGGATAATGTATAATGTAAAGTAAGGAAAAAGATTGGGTGACCTCGGGTCAATGACCCACTTAATTTATGTGCCTTCGTCTCTCTAAAATTACTAGAATCACTTTGTTAGTTTTAGAGAGATAAGGGAGAGTGCTACTACCGGTTTTTTAACCCGATGGGTCACTCACTCACTCACTCTAGCACTCTCCGTATAGCAAAGTGTTGAATAAACTAGAAAAGTATACCAAATGTGACAATTTGTGTCGATGCGGTAGAGGGATAAAGCAGCCAAGTTAGAGAACTACAATAGGCCCTTTGCCCCTTTGTCCTTCTTTTTTCTTTCTTTCTTTGCATGAAGAAACAAATTCCAAAATGCCTTTATAGATCGTTAGAAAGATCTTATTAAGTAGTTTCATAAAAACTTCACGTTGATAAGATTTTAGTAAGTAATTGCGTGTCAAGAAAATTAAAAAAAAAAATCAGTTCAATTCAATTAAGTTTTGTTAAATTCAATTTAGTTGAAAATAACATGCCCTATAAACAAGTTGAAAAGAATGTCCCTTGATCCAACAATATCTTAACATGTTTTAATTAGAGCATTCCACATTAAGAGGTTTGTTGGATTACCATAATAGCTAGATATAGAGCTCAAACTTATAAAACAACTGCATTGCACAAATCTCTGTATAGACCTTTAAAAACTAATTAAAAAAAAGAAATAAGAAGAAAAAGGTTACGACCTTCAAGTCTTGATGATTAAGGTTTATACTAGTGGAGGAAACGTTTACGATATTGAAAATGGGGAATGTAAGACAAAGGACTTACCCGTTGAACTCGATCAGCTTTGTCATTGGTCTGTGGTGACACACTCATTCAATATTACATCGTTTTGAATTGGGATCCACCAGTTAACAGAAACAGTAGCATTACTGCAGGAGTATATAAATTTGGCGCGAACTCATTAGCAAGTGTTTCTGCATCGTCGGCACCTCGTCAGTCGTGCCCGTGTGACATTAATTACTTCGTTCTAAACATTAATCAGTCTCTATTGATTCGTTAACTACCGTCAAAGAAGTTTCAATCGTAGTCTACTACTCATGAATTCTTGATTGACCCAATGAGGCAATGACCCGAGCTTCTGTTTGTTACCCAAACGATTGAGTAACCATCTAGATCCTGGATAGTGGATGTGATGAAGATGTTCTCTTTAAATTTAATGGCAACAAATAATTAAAGTTTTTGCCAGTTGATGACTTGATGTTAAATTGGCACTATTCTGAAAACGGCGGCTTAACGCTTGGTTAGTTGGTTTTGTACACTTTTGTAACACATCCAACTAGCATTAGTGGTAGCTTAGATTCAATGACTGGTTAAATATGCATAGTATTCTAATCATCAGAATAATAACTTACGTAGTATATTATCAATTTATCAGTCTGCTGCATGTCGATGAATACTACGGATGAGTACGTCTTATTAGGCGGACAAAGTAGAGACATCCTAATTAAGGAGCAATTCTACACACATACCCGGTATTTGCACTATTTATCAATACCGGTGGGGGTCCGCGATCCACTCAGAATAAAAAAATGAAAGTGGGCCCAAAAATAAACTGACGGTGGAAAGGTCGTTAACTAGCGGATACAGATGTTTTTTTTTTTTAATACCAAACTTGATATTTTCTACCTTCAACTTGATAAAATCATCATACAACTTGATATTAACTCAGGTGCATTTTTTTTTTGGTAAACTTGATAAAATCATCCTATATCTTAATATTTATATACTTCAACTTGATAGTATTGACTAAATGTGATAATACATGAACTTGATATAAATGTTTATTTTTAGATGGACCAAAGGTGTGCCGGCTTCGCCGGCAAATCAAAAAGACACCATAAAAATAAGGGAAGGTGAACCCAAAAATAAATTAGGGGTTTAGGGTTTGGGTTTTGATTCCCCGACGCCGCCTATCGGCGGCGCCGGCCAATCAAAACCCAAACCCTAAATTGGATTAAATTTCTGAGAAGGGAAAAGTAGAAGAGGTTTAATGAAGGTAGAGGGGCTTAGTGGGCATGATGACGGTGTATGAAACTTGAAAAAATAACCTGATAAATAGCAAGTTTAAGGGCAAGTTTATCCCTACAACTTACTTGCAACTCTACACAAATTTCTATACATGCCACATCAGCTTACAACTCTAGATTCACTTCCACATTATCCCTACAACTTTGTTACAACT